>SKCR01032153.1:0-173084 GCA_019454045.1 Zanthoxylum bungeanum
AGCTGGTTAAAGTTTGGAGGAAGAGGACCTTTGAGACCAAGATTTTGGACTTGAATTTGGGTGACTCTGTTACCAGAACAGAACACATGAGGCCATGGAGGAGGGCCACATGGATCATCACCATTGGCTGGCCATTTCAGAAGCTCAGGATTTTCCAAACCGTTCTTGAAATCATTCAGGATTTTCAAGTCATTGGGATCTGTGACACTGTAAACCACACTGACAACAAAACACAAAACAAGAACAATGCAAAATCTTACATGATCCATAGCATTATTAACCAAAAGAAACCATTAACTAAAATCCCAAGAAAAGTTGAAAACAAACAACAAATGTAACAAAACCAACATGAATGAATAAAAGAAGAAAGCAAAATAATAAGAACCCAGTAAGAAAATTAATTTTTTTTCCCGCATTAAGGGCTTCTATCCAATTCATGTGACAACATCTCAAAGATGACTAGCTTGCCTTAACTGACTCTCCCACAGTGACAGACCAGAGGCGGTTTAGGTGACTTCTAGTCTCTATCCACACACACATATATATTACAAATTAATTTGTATTTTAAAAAAATTCTAAATATTAATTTTAAATCAAATTTAAAAATCCTAACTATTTTTCTGTATCGGCTCTACTCCGGACCACATGTGACATGACATACACTCTCGCTCTCGCTCTCGCTCTCGCCTGCTTTTCGTTTCTTTTTCATTTACATTTGCGGTTGGCTAATAACGTACAAATCCCTGCAATTTAAAAGAATTAATAATGGCGTGCTTTTTATATTTTTCATGTGTTCTCAACTTGATTTGCCAGTTAAAAACCGTTAATAATCATTTATGATTTGCTCGATGTGCTAATCGAATAGTATCTACTTATAACTTTTTAAAAAAAAAAAAAAATTAGTCTGCATTGATCAAATTAATAAAATTGACCATCTTTAGGCGTATTAAGGGCATAAGCGGCTCTTCTCTTGGGTAATTTAGTCAATTGATTAAGTCACACTTGATAAAAATGTCTCATATTTATGATAAAATATTATTTTATATTTAAGAAATAATAATTTCTAATTATAGTTGATTATTTTCTTAATTTATAGTTAACTTTCCATAAATCAACTATTAAAATCCCTAAAATTTCTCAATATTACCATTAAACTAATTAAGGTCTCCATTAAATGCATTAAACTAATATTACAAATTCTTTAATGGGTCAATGCCCATTACATTTCTATATTTTTGACTCAATAAATCTTTACATCCCTATATTTTTTTAACATTAACTACGAAAACTTGTAAACAAAAAAATGTGAATGATATAATTTTTAATAAAAAATTAATTTAATTTCTATGTGATTAAAATTATTAATTTTTTATTATATTCGTAATTGAATTTTTATTTCTTCCATTTTTCTGTATGTTTATATACAATCACCACTAAATTCTAATTAAAAAAATTTGAACTATTTTTTTGATTAAATTATAAAATTTATAATTTATAATAATTAAAAATATGTGAAGTATTTCTCTGATTGAATTAGAAATTTTAAAAAAATAACAGTGCTTTTCTAAATTAAAAATTATTTTCTATTAATATTATATTACAATATTAATTTGAATAATAGAAATCAAATAATTTTATTTACTCATTAATTCTTTTTAATTTAAATAATTTTGATTTTTTGTTGTAAAGAAAATTTTTATCATTTTTTTTTTGTAGTTATCCATATTTAATCTTAAAGGGTAAAATTGTCAAAGTTTAGAGAATGATATTTTGGGGTATTTTTTAAAATATAAGGAAGTGATGGGAACTTAAAACAAAATATATGGATGTAAATTAATTAATAGTTATATTTTCCTAAATAATCTAATAATAAAATCCATAACAAACCTAAATTGGTAACTATATTACAAGGAGGATAATTTTATATACCTATTAGTTGAATGAGACAAATGAGATCTCGTATAAACGGAGACTCGCACATGGACCAGTATGGTAGCTACGGGTCGAATTTTCATATTTGTTAATTGGAATGACTGGCTACAGATATTTACATCCACGTATCATAACCGATATTTTGTTTTTTTGTTTTTTTGGTAACCGAGTGTCCGGACCAATTCACGCGCACCTCAATTAATACCAGAGACTTGTGTCACATGTAGGGATGGTAATTTCTCCCACAAACCCGTAAACCCGCAAAAGCCCACATGCAATGGGTATGATTTGGTAAATATTTAAGCGGGTTTGGTAATTTAAAACAAAACCCGCTGCAGGTTTGGTAATTAAGCAAAACCAGCGGGTATCCACTACCCGCAAACTTTTTTTTTTATATCTTCAGGGCAAAAAAATACCTCATATAAAAGAACTCAATAACTTACAATTTTTGAATTACTCTCTCTTAATATTTTTGAATTACTTTTGGTCATGGTTCAATAATTTCGATGATATGAATTTAACATAATGAATGATATTCAGCTAGTGATTTATGGATGTAATTGAGATAATATGAATTTGATATTATGTTATAAATATTTTAAACTTTTATTTATGTGTCATACTTTGTAAACTATCAAATATATTATTTTGTATGTTATGAAAAAGTATCAATGTTTAATTAAAACGATTGTATTATTAAAAGCACAAGGGAATTCAATATTTTAAAAACCCGCAAAAAATACGCTGGGTACCAGTGCGGGTTTGGTAATTTATTTTTATATGCGGGTGCGAGTTTGTTAATGAAAATTAAAACCTGCAGCGGGTATAATGCGAGTTTGGTTATTTATTTACATATGCGGGTGCAGGTTTGGTAATGGCAAACCCGCACCAAACCATGCCCATTGCCATCCCTAGTCACATGCCCTCCGAAGTTTTCTAGCATATATCATGATAAGTCGTTGGCTTTTCACACCAGGGAACATGGACCCAAATAAATACATTTAGTGGAATTTGAACCTTTAATATGAAATGAAACAAATAATTCAAGCCTAAATTCTTTATCATTGAGATAATTCTTTAAGGTTCATACCCCACATGTTAGACATCCCCATATACATTATAAAAACAGTAAAGGATAAGTGGTAAATTGCCTAAAAATTAGGGGGAAATTGGCAAATCCAAAATTTATATAACATAGTGGGGGGGCGCCTGAAGCACACTCGCCCAAACGTGAGACTTTACAGACAAATGAGAGCTTCATGGTGTTGGTGACGTGGCAATATAAAATTAGAAAATAATCATGGAATGAATGTGGGCCCAAGAAAGTATACAACTTGGTCGTACTCATGGTTGCTTGTTGTAGAAGGAAAACGCCGCTAATTTCGGTTTTACTCTTTGTTTGTACTTTTAAAATATAAATAAATAATTTATATTATTAGGGTTAGATATATTTTAATTTTAATTTATATTTTTAAAGTTAGGTTATTGATTTAAGTTAATATAATTGTAGGTATTTAAAATCAAAATGATATTTAATGATATTTTATTCATCTATCATTGGATTGGATTGACTTAAAATCTTAAATCAATGACTTATATGAGTCAAAATATTAAGTTAAAATATCTCTCTGCCCATCATTATATATATATATATAATAAGTGTAGAAAGAAATATGTATGATGCCACACCATCCAAAATTTTTAGACAACAAAATATTTTAATGTGCTTTTATATTAGTCTAAATAATAATAATAATAATAATAAAATGGGGCCTTTAGATGAATTTTTGGACAAACTGAACGTCTTATTAATTAAAGGAATTATTCACTTATAAATTTATCTCAACATTCTTTTCAAGTGATATCAAATAATACAAACCTAATAAATGCACTAAAGAAGAGGCTAAAATAAGAGCAGTTGGTGGAGAGCTCTAAAGCAACATTGCCGACAGTTGAATTCCTATTTACACGAAAAATAGGTTTGAAGTTTCACCCAATTGAGTTTGTGTTTTTTAACACTAATTATTAATGAAGTGGTCCAGTTTCAACTGTTTGATTAATGTTTATTTGTAAAAAAAAAAAACAAAAAAACAAAACTTATAAACAAGAGAATTTTTTTATAAAATAAATTTATTGTAATTTCAATTACAAAAGAGTGATATTTTTGTAAAATAATTATATTTCACTACAAGAATTCGGTTTTTAACGTCGTCAAAAGTCGACGCTAAACGAGGTAAAAGTCGACACTAAATATGCAGTGAGCGGCTAAGGAAAATACGATCCGCTTCCGAGAGATCCCGGTTCATTCCTTTTTGCAGCAATTAAGGGCATTTGTTTGCTGAGATCAATAAAATGGAGAACATTGTTGAGAAAAAGATGGCTTTTTCCGGATGAAATGAAAATTGGACGAGACTCTGATTTTGTATCAGTTCTACTTTCTCTTGCTGTTGAAAAGTTCCGGTCCCAATTCACGTCGTAACAAAATGAAACAGAAAATAGATTTTAAACGATGGTCGATGAAAGATTTTAACGTCGAAAAATATTCAACAACATCAAATATTTATGCGTCGCCCAGGTATTGTACGTATAACGTCGCAAGGTTTTGGTGACGCTAAATATATATTTGATGATGATTTTTGCAACTACGCTAAAAGTTTGGATGCTAAAGAACCTATTTTTTGTAGTGTTTGTAATAAATTTATAATTCTAGAATTATGTATTGTAGTTAAATATTTTTATACTAGACCAATAAATAATAAAACATGATATAAATTATTTTATACTACAATGATAATATATTAAATAGTACTGCAATTAATTTTTTAATTAAAAATGGCAAAAATGATATTTTATTCATAATAGAGAGAGATAGGTTTTAATGATTATGAGAAACTTCACCCACAAAATATCAACTTTTACTCGCTAAAGTACATTAATCACAATCAGAGGGATCATAAAGTTCATATTCTAATTTTATAAATGTAATATAAATTTTTAATTGTAACGTAACTAGTTCTTTTTTTTTTTTTTTTTTTTTTTTTTTTTTTTTTTAAATGACCACAAAATCAGAGACTCTAAAGAATAAAAACTTACAACCCAATTAAATTGATACCTAAGATAATAGTAACATAACTTGAATATAATTCAATGATTTATTTTTCTATATTACAAGAGTTAATTTAGGAAATGCATAAGAGGATTTTTTTTTTTTTAATTAAAGTGGCTTAACATTGGGGTCCCTTATGTTTAAATAAATATTCATCTTAATTTAGTGGGAACGAAATTTAAGATTGCTGACCAATGGAAAAATGTGCACTTTTTTAATCATAGAGCGAGTCAAATTTAAACCTTTTTTTGCCCTTCACATTTTTAGCATATATTCTCGTTTTAGATTATGAAGATATGTTGATAATATTCCAACACTTTAAATTAACTTAGCATCCTAAGCCATTTTTTTTAGTGAGAGTATTAAGAAAAACTTTTAGGGATTTTGCTAATGTATTATTGGATATAAGGGCACTGAAGTTAAAATGTGTATCATTAAATTTGAAGCTGTTTATAAAACCTAAAATATTTATCAATAAATCTGAAATTTAATAGTATTAAACTAGAAATTTAAACACTATAAACATTTATCATTGAATTTGAGATTGTCCACTTTTTTTTGTGTGACAAAGGATATAGAATTTGATTGTTCTTGGATTCAGATTCAAGAGGTGCATTTCTTTTAAGAACCTGGAATAACCGGGGAGAGTTTTACTTGAATTATCAAGTAAAATATTAATGTAGGGAGATGTAAATGATGTAACACACTTAAAATATTCTCCTCAACAAAGAAACAAAGTGATTTTACTGCCTAGCCAAACAAAGTATAAAAGATTGGACATAATTGATTCAAAGTTTTTGACCAATCACACTTGATCTATTTAATCCATTGCTAGACAAGAATCACAATATTCACATGGCTTGAGTTGAGGGTGGGGCGCATCCCCTGGTCCAATTTGACAACTACAAAAGCAGCAATTAGGCCAATTTTGTAGAAAAGCCAGCATCCTCCTTTTTGGCAGCACTAAAAAAATATTTGACATTAATTTCGTAACTAAATAACATCATCTTGTCCAAACACTTTTTTTTTTTTTTGAATGGTTGAAAATTCCACCGCCAAATCACTTATTTCGGGATTAAGCGAAATAGGTAAAATTTCCGGCTGTTCCAGACTCTTACAAGAAACGTACTCCCTAGATTCGAACCATAAACCTCAAGATGAGATCCTAAACCCTACATCATCAAGTCACGTCCCAATAGTAACAGAAAAAGAAATTAAAGTTGTTTCTTGTTACCACTCTTTTACTCGGATATGTCACCAGCTGAGATTCTTCTCCCACTGCTGTTAGTGATCTAATAAAATCTGGAACAACAAATTTGGAATCAATAAAGGGATAAAGGGGCAACCATGTACTATATAGTAGTATTTTCATAATTTTAAGCAAGAAAAGCATATATTATATAGTGCATTTCTTGACTTTTGAAATGTGTAATGGCCTGCTCCCACATAGTTTGCTGCTGGACATCCTAGGCCGAAGGTTAGAATCCACATTTTTCCTGACATTCCAATGTGATCAGTAAACGATTACAAGAGATGTACTTTCGGCTTTCTAAAAAATTTAGAAAAAAACACAATAAGTGCAGATGATATTATTTGATAAGTAATGATACCTGAAAAGCTGGCATAAAGAGTGAAATTGCAATAAGTAGACACATTATCCCAAATGAATCATCCACACAAGACGTGATTTTGGGGTGTAGGACTCATGATCTCACCTTGAGGTTCTGGGTTTGAATATAGAGTGTGCGTTTCTTGAAAAAGCCTGAGACAACCAAGGATTTTACCTGCTCCGCTTAAATCCGGAATGAATGGTTTGACGGTGGGGTTTCCAATGATTTAAAAAAAAAAATTTATCCCATGAATTTGTATTAATCAAAAAAATATTTTGGAGTTTAGAGAAGATAACTCCAGCATTACAGACGTTTTGATTGCTAGGAAGAAGACTCATTAAGATAATGCAAATTAATAAGTAATTAAAGAACCGTTCGATATAGAGTTTGTTGAATTTATAAACTATCTTATAAGTTAACATTTACACTAAACACATTGTTAACATTAATTTATAAGCTAATTTATATTTTCAGTATAATACTCTCTACCGAACTCAATCTAAATGAATGACACCTAAATCCACATGGCTGGAATCATGAAGGAAACTGATGAATCAAATTCCTTGTGCCAAAGCATGCTTGTGTATAATCACTTGACCCAAAATATTAAACTGATAAATAAGAGCTCAACAATAGTATTAAAGACAAATCTCCTCACATGACATGTGTTTGCACGTTACTGCTAAAAATCTAAAAGCTTAAGGTGATAGGTTAAAGACCAACAATAATATTAAAGACAAGTGTTCATTGTGGAACAATTGAGTAGCTACCCAACCAGAGCAAATAAACTCTCTTGGAATCAATTTTGTCGCTCGATTCCTTGAGACCAACAGCTACGGCCCAAAAAGAAGGGTCTTTTACCCCAATTGCAGGAGCCCACTTTAGCTATTAGCTCTCATTATCCATTAGATTTATTTATTTATTTTCTCTCATTAAGCTGTTTTTTTTTTTCCTTGTTTATTTCTTCACAACCCTCTTACCATTTATATACCTTTGCTAATTAAATTAAAGACACAGGTATCCAGCGGTCTCAGAATTCGAAGGCTTCTTGCGGCTTCTAAGAATTTATCTTCTTGCAGCTTCAGAGAATTTACTCACTATTAAGAAAAATTACTTTTAGCATCGAAAAATAATTCGACACTAAAGAGATATTTAAATTTCAGAAAGTAATATTTGATGCTAAAGGATCAGTTCTATTGTGTTGAAACGTATTTCGACGCAAATAATATATATTTAACGTCGAAAGAGTTATTTCGACGCAAGAGGTATGACATCGACGTTTAATAACTTTACCCTTTAACGTCGAATATAATATTTCAACGCTAAAAGTCATACATTTTACGTCGATATTTTTAAAGACACTAAAGGATTCTTACAACCCCAAAACCACCGACACTCTCATTACCCTATAGCGCCGAAATAAAAATTCCGACCCTAAAGGCGTAATATTAGCTTTGCACTGTGAATTCAACGCTAAAACATTGTTACAACACAAAACCACCGACACTAGTGTCAGTGATCCTTTGGTGTCGAATAAAGTGTTCAACGCTAAAGGCGTAACATTTAGCGTCGAAAATGTCTAATTCAATGCTAAAGGGTTATTATAACCCCAAAACGTTTCGTACAAATCATCAAACAAAATTTCAATTTTTCACAAGGTAACTTTTATTCCCTCTTTTATTAAACCACTACTTTTTATTTTTCTTTTATATTTGAATCACTCTCACTTAATTTAAGTTTAATCTCTCTCAAAAATTAGGGTTCTAATTTTTTTTTAATTATCTTTATCATATACATTGTGTTTGTTAGTTAATTTATTGTTAGTTGATTATGATGCATATATGTGAGATTAGTTTGTTTTGTAATTAATTAATTATGTGTTAATTAATTAATTATGTGAATGCTTAAATTAATTAATTAATTAATGGGTGAGGTTGATGCGTTTAATATAATGTCTAATAATTATTTTTTTATTTTTTTTTTATATAAAAATAAAGATATATTTTTTTTATAATGTCTAATAATGATAAAAATAAAAATAATGTCTCATAACTATATTTTTATATCTTTATTATTAAAATATTAGGGTTCTAATAATTATAAAAAAAAATTTAATGTCTAATAATTATATTTTTATATCTTTATTATTAAAAAATTAAGGTTCTAATTTTTTGTAATTATCTTTATTTATACATCATGTTAGTTAGTTAATTTGTCATTAGTTGATTATGATGCATATATGTGAGATTAATTTATTTTGTAATAAATTAATTAATTATGTGTATGCTTAAATTAATTAATTAATTAATGGGTGATGTTGGTGAGTTTAATATAATGTCTAATAATTATATTTTTATATGTAGACATTTAGTTGAAATTGATAGAAATTGGCTGAGCTCAAATGATAGATTGAGTGTCGAATATTGTAATAGAGTTTATGAGTTTATGGAATCGGCAAAGCAAATGGTAGATGCAGAAGGTCGTGTTTGGTATCAACATACAAATTATTTGAATAGGAAAAGAAAATGGTTAGATAAAGTTTTCAATCATTTCTACATGTCGGGAATATCACAAACTTACAGTACGTGGATTTATCATGGTGAGCAATATAATTCTTAATCAAGATTTATTGATTCATGCAAACGAGGAGATAACTGATGCTTTACGCGACTTACAAGGTCCACACGTCTGCCATAGTGTTAGCGGTGACATACTAGTGTTAGATGGAAATGATCAAAATTTGTTTAGCCAACTACTTGAGGAGGTACAAAAAAATACCATTTGAATGTGTTGGGATATCGATCTTGAATGTAGTTGTGAAGCTATTGCACATTAAAGTGATGAACAAAATGACCAACAAAAGCATTGATACGATGCTAGACTTACTTGGCCCAATTCTACCTGTTGATAGTGAATTTCCGAAGTCGTACTACGAGGCAAATAAAATATTGCATGATCTGGGAATAATTTATAAATCCATTGATGCTTGTAAGTATGACTGTGCATTATTCCGTTCCGAGTATGAATCACTTGAATATTTTCCGATATATGTGTTGGGGTTTTGGGTGGTAATATGGGTAAACGCAGCGGAACGCGGAAAATCAAAATTTTCTGATTTCAATAATTTTTCTTGGGTAATTAAAATAAACTAATTTATTTCAATTACTCAATACTTAAAATTGAAATTTTAACCCAAAAATCATATTTTTTTCAGTATTTACCATTTAGCCCCAAAACTTTGCATTTTTGTCATTTTAGTCCAAAATTGTCAAATACAATTCTAATTGATTCCAAATCAATCCCAAAATGATTTATACATGTCTAATACATGAAAATACAATTTTCAACTCAAAGAAACCGAATTTCCAGAATTTTCCAAATGGTCCCTAAACTTTCAAGAATTTGTAATTTGGTCAGTTTTGTTCAAAACATGTCAAGATCAAATAAAAAAATTCCCAAATTTAATATACATCATATATACATCAAATCTCATCACATATATGAAAAGTCCCAAATTTGGTGAAGGTTAAAATACCTAATTTTATAATTTCACAATTAACAAAATTAACACCAAATTAATTAAATTCATTTCTTTAATTCAATTCCCACAACACCAAACAAGCCTCACCATTATGAAACAACTCAATAACAATTATAGGTCAATCATGAGTGGCTAAGTAACTCTAAAATGACAACTTCCATCAATATGGCAAAAAGAAAGCTTTATAAATAATTTTAAGCATTCTAAATTAACATACATGCTTCCATCTTTCAATCAAGCTCCCAATCATCAAAACACAACCATAAGAAAGTAGGGAAAAAACTAAGCTACACATGTTGAAGCTTATGATCTTAAAAACAATTTTCAAGAAGAAGAAACTATGAAAATCCTTACCAAATTTCCAAAATATGCAAGCTTTTCTTCTTTTTTTTTTTTATATCCTTCTCACTTTGTATTTGATTTTTAGGGTTCTTGAATTATGGAACAAAAAATGAAAAAAAAAATGGCCTTAAATATTTTTGAAATCACCGAAAAATACAAGTAAATAATGGCCAAGTATTTTTCAATTTTATTTCAAAAAGAGAGAATGATTTAATTTTTATTTGTGGTGTAAAACCATTAATCAAATTAATGTTTATCACAAACCATCCAATTAAATCATGCCATTTAAAACCAATCAAAATTGGCCATGAAAACCAATTAAAATTAAGCCATTTAGTTTACTTGAAAAAGTAAACTATATATTTAATATTTAATTAATTTAATTATTTAACATTTAAATAATCAAATAATTAAATAAAAATATCTCAAATATATGTATTATATTTACATTAAATAATCAAAATACATATATTATAATAAATGTCAAATATCACAATTTGACATTTAATAAATGGCCGAAAAATCTCAAAAGCATGTATTTTTGTTTAACCATTAAATGACTTATAAATAATCAGGATTATTTATAAAAGTTGCCCTAGTGCGCCCAACAAGTATATCTCATCAGTGAGACTCTCTAGGTTTAGACATATCCGTCACGAAATCCAATTTCGTGTCCATAATCTACCTACCCGTAAATTATGACGAACACAGATAAAATCTATGAACCATACAGGTCGATATCATTGCATACGTATAATCCTTCCGTCGCAGGTATCCGGATTATCCCAGAGATATAGATATAAACTTCAAATCTCTTTAGGTATAATCCCATCGATGATTCTATTAGCAATCTCTTAAATAACACTTAGAACTGATTTCTATAGTGTACCACGTGCCCATGAATTTAACAGATTGCTAATTCCATAATGGATACCAATGCTCTGTACACAGAACTGACGAATCCTATCTTGATACGCACATAATATCCTGAGGATCAGTCCACACCCAACGAACAGACGGAGGTCTGATCTAAATAGATCGGTGACATGACTGCCATCAAAGTATGGAGGATATCTCATATATCCACAGTGGCATCTCAAGTTGAAGGATCACTATGCTCACTCAACCCGAGAAGATTCTTATTGATGTTGGTGTACCATCTATTAAGAATCTTCAGTGGGTCGTTCAATGTTTATCCGGTATAAATACCTATGTGTCTATACGAGTCTCCCGAGACTTATGGTTTATTGAGAAACCATTAGAATCCAACGTTCCAATATACGACACGTACCGGTCGCAACGGGTTTACTTACTGACCAAGTAATTGTAAACCTTGACCAGAAACAGTTAAAGAATGATACTGTTATGATACTACTCAATGTTAGTTACGACGCTTTTGCAACTGTATCATAACCAATCACTCTATGGTCATTTAAGTCTTTACCATATAATAAAAGAATTTATATTACATAAACTGTTTATTTTATTCATTAATAAAATATTTACGAGAGTATTTACAGGGAAATACATAAGAAATTGGCGCTCAGAGCACCAACCCTAACAATATGGTGAAAATTGAAACAAAATTTGTGGTCTTGGGAAGAAAGTGCATCAGAAGATATTACAATATTTCTCATTAATGTCCAGGATGCAGAGGTTGTTCATGTCACGATACACAACGTCTGACATAAGATTGCATCACGAAAAGAGGGTCGATGCTGAGGCCATACCTGGACATCCTGCGGATGAAACTGAGTGAAAGAAATTCGATGATATGTATCCTCGTTTAACCGAAGACCCCCGTAATGTCAGGTTAGGCCTCGACTTAAATGGTTTTGACCCATTTAGGAATATATACAATTCTTAAAATATGTGGTATGTAATTTTTATACCATACAAATTACCTCCAAGGAAATGTATGAAGGATTCGTTCATATTTATGTCATATCTTATCTCTGGTTCACATTTCCCTTGTAAAGATATGAATATTTACTTGAGACCGTTAATCGAAGAGTTACAGACATTATGGAATGTCTATGTGCATACATATAATGCAATTTCTCAGCAGTATTTTCAGATGCATACCGCATTATTATGGACCATTAATCACTTTCCAGCTTATGGTTCATTATCTGGATGAAGCATTAAGGGTTACATGGCATGTCCTATTTGTGCGGGTGAAACAGCTTCGCATCGGTTACGGAATAAAATAGGATACACATGGCACATGCGATTTTTTGAGTTGAGTCATCCTTGGCAGAGAAGCAAATTATTCAACGATCAACCAGAACCTCAGAGTATGTCCAGTGGATTGTCTGAATTTGACATACTTTGCCAATATCAATGTCTCATAGACACTATACCAGGGAAACATCCTAATAATAGAGCTAAAAATCAAAAATATCAACTTGAATAGTTTAATTGGACGGGAAAAAATATTTTCTTTGAGTTAGAGTGTATAGAAAGTTTGAGTCTACGACATAATTTGGATGTAATGCATATAGAAAAAAACATATGCAAGAGTTTGGTGGACACACTGTTGAACATTCTAGGTAAGACGAAAGACACTGAAAATGCCAGATTGAACCTACAAGATATGATAATTCACAGTAAATTGCAATTAAGAGCCACTCATCGAGGTCTTATAAAGTCACCTGCTAGTTACGTACTAACTCAATCAGAGAGAAAATATTTTTGTGATTGTCAAAAGTGGTGAAATTCGCTGACTATAATTGAAAATTGGGTCAAAGATGACACAATATCTGGGTTAAAGAGTCACGACTGTCATGTGCTCCTTGAGATTCTCCTTCATGTTGGCATTCAACTTTATCTTCCATCAAATATATGCAATGCCATACTTGATCTATCAGGTAAAATTCTTCATTTTTTACAAATGTCATAAGTGATGTTGTTCGGTTTGAAGCTCCCCAAAAATACGTTTCTTGGAAAAAGATTCAGTGGGAGACGAAAATCAACCAGATCTTCCCCACGTTACTTGTGAGTAAACTTACAGTATTGAGTTTTCTTTAAATTATTGTTTTATATTTTAATTTCTAATTGGTTGTTATTCCTACATGAGTGGTTCGATGTGGACCTGAACAAATCAAATGTCTTGAAGTTTCTCGACCACCACATAGGGAAGAGTTACATGGATTTCACGATAAAAGTCATGAAACCGATATTCGACGAATATGGGGCTTCAGAGGCTCCACAACACAAGCTTGGTTGTTTCGTGTGTGAGATCTGATCGAGCGAGAAACACGAGGTAACTTTTAAAATAATACGAAACTGATAATTCTCTTTATTTTTTTTACTGACAATGTTGTTAAATGCAAAATAATGTCAAGCAAACACGGAGAATAACAGCTACTTACGTTTCAACCATCTTGGAGGTTCCAAGCCATTTTCCCAACACCGTGCCGAGAATTCTGAGGTAAATATATCCTAAACTGTTTTTAACATTTCATTAATTTTACTAACACTAACAACCACTTTATATTTTTTTGCAGAGTAGCATGAGTGAAGTGCAGTCATTTTCGAAGTTTTTCTGAGTGACGCACTAAAGTGAAAAGAAAAAATGGATCAATGAAGAAGTCAAATTAATATATCTTTAAATTTAATTTTTTTCTTTTCAAGTTCGAACATTAACTTCAATTTTTTTTAAACAGAACAAAATTATGGAGGTCCAGCAACAGACTCATGAGACAGAGTCCAACTCTCACCAGATAAATGTTGGGGTTGGTGCTCAGAGCGCCAATTCCCGGTTGTATTTCTGTTAAATACTTCTGTAAAATATTATTATTATGAATAATATATGCAGTTTCTATAATATAATCTATCTTTCTATATGGTAAAGACGTAACGACCCTAGAATGATTAGTCATGATACAGTTGCAAAAGCGTCGCAACGGACATTGAGATGTATCATGACGTTGTCATTCTCAGACAGTTCCTGGTCAAGGTTTACACTACTTGGTCAGTATAGTAAACCCGTTGAGACCGGTACATGTCGTATACTGGAATATATGATTCCAATGGTTTCTCAATGAACCATTAGTCTTGGAGACTAGTATAGACGTGTAGGTGTTTATAGCGGATAAACACTGAACGACTCACCGAAGATTCTTAATGGATGGTACACCAGCGTCAATAAGAATCTTCTTGGGTTGAGTAGCACTTGTGATTCTTAGACTTGAGATGCCATTGTGGGCATATGAGACATCTTCTACACTTAGACGGCAGTCACGTCACCGATCTATTTAGATCAGACCTCCGCCTGTTCGTTGGGTGTAGATAGATCCTCAGGGTGTCCTATGTGTATCAAGATAGGATCCGTCAGTTCTGTGTATCAGAGCATAGGTAGTCCATATGATTAGCAATCGGATAAAACCATGGGCCCGTGGTAAAGTTTAGAAGCTAGTTCTAAACATTCTTTTGAGATTGCTAATAGAATAGTCGACTGGATAATCCCGATAAAGATTTGACGTTTACATCTATATCTCTGGGATTTATCCGGATACCTGTGACGGAGGAATTATACATTTGCCATGACCTCGACCTGTATGGTTCAGCGAGATTATCCGTGATCGTCATAATCTACGGGTGGATAGATTATGGACACCAAATTTGATTTCGTGACGGATATACCTGAATCTAGAGAGTCTCAATAATGAAACATACTCGTAGAGCACTAGAGCAACATTAATAAATAATATTGATTATTTATAAAGTCGTTTAAAGGTTAAACGCAAGATACATGCTAAAGGGACCCGATAGTCATTTGCTTTAATTATTGTGTATTTACTTTTAATACTTGATTAATTTAAATACACATTAATTAATAGTCAAATTGAGATATTTGACTTATATCCTAAATGAATATATGTTTTTAATATTTAATGCAAATATTATACATATATTTAATATATTTGTATTTAATTAATTAATTGATTATTTAATTGTTAAATGATTAAATTAATTAAAATATAAATATCTTACATTAGGATATTTAAAGTAAATGATATTAGTTGCCTTTGTTGACTTAATTAAATATCTATTAAAGTGTTTTAGATATTTATGCAAGTTGATTAATGATATTTGAAATGAAAATTTGGTATATACATTTGCAAGGGTTTCGGCCAAGGCAAAATAAAGAGAGGTATATATTGTTTTCATTTCTTTCTCATTTACTAACAAAATACACTTTAACCTAAACTCCATTGAAAGAAACCAAAGAAGCTTGTGAAGGAGAAAGGATAAAATCAAAGAAAAGGCTTGGATTTAGTAAGTTTTCTCAACTTACTATTAGATAGGAAAATGTTCCTTATGATCTAGGCTACATCTTATCATGTTCTTAAGTTATTCTTTTCTTTATTCTTTGTGTTTTGTTGGATGGAAGTTTTGTTGGAAGTGTTGAGCATGTGTGATGAAGGAAGTTTGTGACTATTGTAGTTGTAAGCATTCTTTTAAGGTTTTGGAAACCATGTTGCTAATCTAGAGTTATTGACCCACTCTTAAATGACCTAGATTTGATCTTGAGTTGTTTCATTTTGTGTTGAGACTTGGATTGGATGGAAGAATGATGATTGAAGTAATTGATTTAATGTATTTGGTCTAATTTGTCCAATTTGAGGAAATTGAAAAATTAGGGTTCTTAACTAATTCCAAATTTGGGGGTTTTCATATATGTTGTGTATTTGTGTGTGTATATGATGCATATAAAGTTTCATGTTGATTGGATATCATTTGGATGTGTCTTGAAGCATGAAAGTGCAAAATGCACAAATTTGAACCTTGGTGAGGCTCACGGCCTTTGTGTGAGAATTTGGGGATTTTGGTTGCTTTGGTGTTTTGATGTTTTGAACATCATAAGTTCATCTTAGAAATGATTTAGAATCATTCAAAATTGATTGGATCAATTTCGGACTAAAATGGACAAAAATACAAAGCAAGGGTATTTCGGTAAATTCACCTAAAAATGTTTTATTGAATTTATTTTCATAATTTGATTATTGGAATATTAAATAAATATGTTTATTTAATTTATCCGAGAAAAAGTTTTGAAATCTGAAAATCGGATTTTCACCGCTTCCGCGCTGCGTTACCGGATTCACCCCCTAATAACCCTTACAATAAAGAGTTGTCACAATTGGTTTTCAAGAACCGGACAACGTACAACATCTGTCTTGGCACTAGTAAAAAGCCAACGATGTCTGGACGAATTATTATTTCTTCTCCTACTCAGTTGTGCCTTCAAGAACAATTAAACATCACCAAGGAAGAGTTGGACAATACCAAAAAGAGCTAAAGAAGACCCAAAAGAAGCTACAATAGGTCGAGGACGACAACGAGAAGAGGATGCAAGAGTTTGATCAGGAGATGAGAACTTTCAGGCAGATGCTGGAAACCTCATTCGGCTAGTTTACATCGGTCTCAACCTCCCTCGCATCACAACATCAATGATTTTTATTTTCATTTGTATAAACATTCACAGTAGTAGTGTTTGTTAATACATTATGTATTTATTTTACTTAATAAAATTTAATTTATTTTTATATTTTAATTTTAATTTATTTTTGAACTTATAAGAACAAAAAAATTATTATAATAAAATTAATTTTACTATTATTAAGTAAAATTATTTTTTATCATAATAATATTTTTCAAAAAAATTCGTAAACCTTTAGTGTTGAATGTTTTGACGCTAAAGGTAATAAAATAATAATTTATTTTTCAATATTACTTCCCCTTTAACGTTGAAGCATTCGACGCTAAAAGTAATAAAATACTTATTTATTTTTTAATATTATTTCACATTTAGAGTCGAAAAGTTCGACGCTAAAGATAATAAAATAAACTTTCATTTTTATTTTAAAAATACATTTAGCGTCGAAATTTTTGACGCTAAAGGTAATAAATAATTATTTATTTTTTAATATTATTTCACATTTAGAGTCGAAAAGTTCGACGCTAAAGATAAAAATAAATAAGTTTTTATTAAAAAAATTTATCTGGCGTCGAAAATATTAGTCGCCAAGTATGTGATATAGCATCAAAATTTTTTTCGACGCTAAAGGTCTCAATTTTAGCGTCGAAAAAGTTTTGACGCAGAATGTTGTACTTTAACGTCGAAAGTATAGTTTCGACGCAAATAATTTTTTTCGTCTACGTATTATCGTCGAAAATATTCGACTCTAATATGCTTTAGCGTCAATATATCTTCTTTTAACGTCAATATTTTTCAACGCTAAATACCTTATTTTTTGTAGTGTAAATCCAAAGGAGCTTAATATTGGTTAGTAGTTTGACCAATATATGGGTCATGATTTATTTATTAGATTTGAATTAATTGAGTTTGGGTTTTTAAAAAAATTAATTCGTTTAATAAATGGAAAAAATCTAAATCAACTCATTTAATAAACGAATCGAATTTGGGTTTGAACTATGGATGATAACTTTTGGCTCAATATTATTATTAAAAAATATATATATTTTAAAATTAATATTTATTATATTCTAAATATATATTATATTTATAATTAAAGTTTTAAGCATCAATTCGAAATTCTACTAAAAATATTTAAATTTTAATTTTTAAGCATTGACATATTTTAAAAATTATTTTTAAAAATAAAAAAATAAAAATACATATTATCTTAAACCCGAGCTTTATCTGGCCCAGATTTTTACAATGTCTAGTTTGAAATCACTTATTCATTTATTAGTGGGTCATAAACAAATCAAATGTGACTATGTGGGTCAAGTTTGTCTAATTACATTACTGATTTACCTTTATGATTTAAAAATTTTAAAATAAAGAATAATCATTAGAATGATAAATTTATAGAATGTTATATTTGAGGTATTTTATTTTATTTGATTTTTGTTGTTTATGTTTATTACTGATGTATAATGTAGGCCAACAAATTTAAACTAATAAAAATATTCATTTATGAGATGAATTGAATCTAAATCATGACATCAATAGGGGTGGCATCAAAGCCCGGCCGGGATGTCTTCCTGGCTGGGCTCGGGCCCAGGTTTTATCCTGCCATTTTTTTTAAAAAAATATAAAAATACAAATACAAAATACATTCACACTATATGCAAAGACAATTCACAAATAAATCAAAAGTTTATCGATAAATTAACAATTTAAATAATACAAATAAATAAAAATGCTACAAACATATTTTAAATATATATATATATATATATATATATATATATATATATATATATATATATATATATATATATATATATATATATAATATATATATATATATATATATATATATATATATATATTGTTTAAGCCCGGGCCAAAAATACTAAGCCCGGCTCAGACCCTAGCCGGAGCCGGGCATTTGAGTATAGGGCTTGGCCCTGGTTTTTTTACCTCGGACAGGCCGATCCGGTTTAGGCCAGACCGGACCAGTTCTGAACTTTTCTGCCATCCTTAAACATCAAGATTCATTTAATAAATTAGTGAAATTCAAATCTGCTAAAATTTGACTCAATTTCTTTACGATTCGACACGATCCACCAACCATTTTCCTACCCTCATATATATACTACTATTCCCTTGTGCTAAAATAATGTCGGTTGGAAAACTCATCTCATTCACTAAATAACCATTTTTTTATTTGGCTACAAGAAATTATAAAAATTAATAATTCAGAAACTTTGTAAATACATGGTGATGGGTAGTTAATATCCTTATATTTTCTGCATTTTTATTTTAATATTTTGCAGGATATATCAAGTTTTATGACCGAATTGATATATTTTGGGTGCGTTTTGTAGGTTAAAAGAATATCACGATTCAATATATTCCACTAGGGATGAGAACGACTAGATACAGAACAAATCATGTCTCGTTCAGAGTGAAAACACTTGTCAAGACACACACATCAATCAATTCTGTCCAGAATGCAAACATGCTAGGTGCGTCGCGACGTGTTTAATGATGAGCAAAGTGAGTCGAAACGCATCGCGACATGACAAATTCATCCCAAATATAGGAAATCAATTTTCCGCACGACGGAAGCGTGTTAGACACCAGGATCGATCTTGAAATTTTCCGCCTTTACCCATTCTTAGCCGAATCTGACCAACCCTTTTGGACTTGGTTTGCTTATGTTTTGATTATTTTTCAGCCCCGAATAGCAGCTGAAAAACTGGATTATTTTGTACACCGAAAACACTCCATTTCGCACGCACAACTCATTATTTTTGTGCTGGCTGTTTGTTATTTTTTTGCCATTAGTTTGAATGATATAATCACTCCAAAACAGTCTCAAAACGTCCAAAAAATATTCCTTTGAGTTCTCAAAAATTCTGAGCAAAAACACAATACAAAAACACTATACAAAAACACTCTCGAATCAAGTTATAAGTGGCGGTAGTGAGCAGATTTTTCTGCTCGCATTCGTGAGATGATTAAGAGAGAAAATAAAAAATTTAATTTGAGTCCCAAAAGATATTATGTGCTATATCTCGCCACAAACAAATACAAGAGTGAGCTTGACTCACAAAAACAATCAAATCCGTAAAAAATTTAGTGATTTTCAAGTTGTTACACAAAAAGTTTTATTTTTCCTTTTTCTTTTTCCTTTTCTCTCAACTCTTGAAAGAAAACAAAAACTTTCAGATGCTAGGGTTTCTAAGGAATGAGATTGGTTCAATAGGAAAACCATTTTTCATATTTATATCTAGAGTTTAGTTTGTTTTAAAAATATACAAGAAAAATTTCCCTTCCCCACCTAAGTTTCGGCCTAGAGGCCAAAAATTGTAACATCAAAAATTTAATTAATGTCATAATTAGACATTAATGTGTTACCAATAAAAATATATAACAACTAATTTTGTAATGATGAGATTTAATATCAAATATTTAAACTCATTCATTTCCAAAATTATTTATAAATCAAATGATTATGATAAAATCATATTATCTCATAATAATTTATTTAATGAAAACCTTATATTAAATTTAACATAAAGTCTCATGTGTGATAAAAAATATTATTAATCATATTAATAACAATAATATATGTGAGTTTATAATTGGACTATCTAATTATATTTAATTTGCTATAATATATCGAGGTAGCACGGGGACCAAAAGGACCTACAGTTCTAAGCTCCAATAATCCCGAAATATGAATCAAACTCTTTTATTGAATATTCTAAATTATTAACTTCAGGTTATTTCACTAAAACCCAAAGCCGCACTCTGGTTGCCATAAATAAATAATATAAGTCGAACTACATCGGTGTCCATCGATATAGTTATTACATATGAAATGACCCTTCTTGAGTATCTCATAATTAGAGTCAGGTCATAATGTCCGTTATACCCTTCTAATTATGTTTACTTTAAGTACCATTGATTCTATAATAAATGATGTATTCGTAATCATTATGAATATTAATCTTTCTATTTGTAATAAAAAGACTTGAGCGCTCCAATCGTTTAAGTACCGAATCAACCCTTAAGGACTATACTCATCTACATCGCAAGAAGGAGTGAACTCTATGTTTATGTAAAACATCCTCAACTACACACCAAACCATATACCCAAAGTACATAGCTATTGGTCGGGATTGCTACACCGAATTCACCTTTGTAAATCAAAGAACATAGCCTGTCATGCATGAATTCGCAGTACAACCATGATTCAGGATAGTCTACATATGACCATCTAATATATTGAAATGAATTTTTTTATTTAACATATATTATAAAAAAATCATTTTTATCTGGGTCCAATCCTATATGATCACATCATATAAGGTGCATTTATTCTCATGTCACCACATGGATGATCCCATATCAAGGTCGCCATACAATTATAGAATGGACCATAGTTATAGATAAACTACAAACAAAGAACCCGTTTTGCTTGCTCTTTATGGACTATTTTAGATTACTAACTTCAGAATTAAATCTCATTATGTAAGATACTCATACACTAAGTCTGAATGCACATAAGTAATTAAAGGTAAACAAGATAATTTACAATATGTAATTTAAATCAAAACAATTGATAAATGAACTATGTATATATTATTTTATAATAAATAATTCCATTTACATTACATGAAGCTCTATGACATATATCCCAATACCAAATTCGCTCTGAATCCGATTTTTAACAAGGAAACACCATCTGGACCTCCTATATAAGCACATGTTCATCTCAAAACCTATTATCAAACATATTATCAAGTCTCATAACATATTTAGGAGCCTTCAAGAGCATGGAAGAATGGCTAGAGCAAGGCAAGAATAAGTGCTTGAACAGGCGGTAGAGTTTGAAGTCAAAGACCGCAAACGAGAATTTTTTCTTCTATTTTCTCTCTACTTTTATCTTTTATGAGTTCTTGGCTTGTATTTTTGATTAGCTTATTTTTATTGAATATTATGAGTTACCAATTCATTAAATTTAGGGTTGTAATGGATCTCGATCATGTTTAAATAATTTATTGTATATTTTTATTCTTTTGGATTTGTTATTTATTATTTATTACTCTTTGTGCTTTGATGCTTATTTTATTTGTTTGGATAAAAATAGAATAATCTTGGTAAATCCTTAGGAACTCGATGGAGGAAATTTGGATTAGCCATGAGAATAATATCATGTGATTTATTCATTGAATAGATTTCTCTGCATGATAGAAATATATCTGCATGACATGCATAGCCACTATTAGAACTTGACCTTAAAGAATTTAGTTTAATTGTCCCAGAGGACGTGGCTTGGTGGTGTAGGATTCAGGATCTCACCTTCAGGTCCTGGTTTCGAATCCAGAGAGTGTGTTTCTTGTAAGTTCATGAGATAGCTGGGGGTTTTACTTGCTGCGCTAAAGCCCAAAATGAGTGGTTTGGTAGCGGGGTTTCAAATGATTCAAAAAAAAATTTGGTTAATTTAATTAACATACAAATATAGTTAATTGAGTTATCCTGAATATATTTACATGACCATCGAAAAAGACTTGTAAATAATTTAGTGTCTGCATGGGCCAAATTTGGGTCAAGGGTAAAATCACATTTTCACCTCAGGTCCCATGTCAGATAGAGCCCAAATCCCTTCAAACATCGAATTCATTAGCCAAGGTTGGGCCAAAGATCTTAACACTTCTCAGGCCATACACCAGGAAAAGCCTACAAGACGACCAATTGACTTTCCAACAGCCAAACTGGAAAACGCATTTGTCATAATTAACTACCTTCCACATGATTAGCCGTTTTTGACATGAAAGGTTAAATATTTAAATATATTAATGGGATATCATAAATGTGATATCGAAACCCACAAACGTCACTAAAATGCACTTAAAAATAAAAGACAAAATAAACAAGTTAGTAACTAAACAAATGAAATTCTTATCCAAGTTAATAGTTGTTTTATTTCTTTCTAAATTATCAGATAAGTAAATTCTCCTATATTTTTTATCATTCTCCATATACACAATTAAAAAGGTATTAATCAATTCACTGTGCCCATAATTTTCACAAGTATAGTTGAAAAGAGAGTAATATTTTTGTCATAAAGTTATGTTAGAGTTCACACCTTTGGGCAATAAAAGTTTATTTATAAACATAAATATTTTTTTCTTTTTTCAAGCTTTACCATTTGACGCGAACAATCACTGCTTACTGAGGCAAGATGTCCGGTTACTGAGTAAAAGCTTTTTTTATTAAAATAGTTAAGCTATACCATTTGATGTGAACAATCACTGCTTACTGAGGTAAGATGTCCGGTTACTAAGTAAAAACTTAGTCAGTTTTTATTTATTTATATATCTCTTTTTCTTTTTCTTTTTCTTTTTTCAAATAAATATCCCACTGCCTTTAGGTGTTGGCTCCAATAAACTATAGAACTGAATATTATAAATTTTTTACTTACAATCAACGTTCATATGTTACCGTGTATATTGATAATACTTGTCAAATGAGCATATGAAAATCAAAATTAATCAATATTGTGGAGAATTCACAAATTTAAATAATTCAAAAGGAAATAAACAAAAACTAACTTGTTATGAATTAGCCTGAGATACGTCTCAAGAGCGGAAACTCCTTACACAGCTATCTCAGAACAATAATTCCACTTGGTTAGTCAAAAATTAAGCAAAACATTAAAAATTAAGTAAAAATAACAAAACACAACAAAGAAAAATAAAAACAAACTAGTTAATTATCCCCTCCCCCAAACCTAATTAAGACATTATCCCCAATATCTTAAAAAGAAGAAGAAGAGTTTAACAGAAATCAACTGGTTAGTGTACAAAAAGAAATAATGCATCGAACAAAAAAAAATATTTAGGAAATAACAAGATACCATTACAATACAAAACAAAGTAAAAGTAAGGGAACAACATTATCGTGCAAATTGCTCGATTTGTTAGATATCATTCCTTGATGAATCATGGTTTTTTGGCTAACTCTGCTTTAAGTGCCCCGTCTGTGCTTTTTCTTACAAAAATAACACACAAAATACAACAACATGTATACATAAAGAGTAATAAATAATAAATAACAAATCCAAATGAATAAAAATATACAATAAATTTCTTTGATGTTCATAAGAATTTTGAATTCTGAAGTTTTCAAGACCGAAATTGATGAAAAATCCAAAGTGTGTTATGTGTAATTATCAAAACCAAAAATAAAATGAAAAATGACAATTTATAATTTTCAAACTTCCACCAAACATCCTTGCATGTTTGGTGGAGGATTTGGTGGCATGTTTGGTGGAGATAGAATTTTACTTATAAATAGAGCTTGGTTTCATTTGTAAATTTCATACATTCCTTCAGGTCTCTATTAAGGAACTTGAGGATTGTATCTTGTGTGTTTATTTTCTGTATTTTAATATTGATACCACCTTTATGGCTAGTTTGACTTAATTAATCAGATAACACTGACAATTTATATATTATAATAAAGTGAGATTTCTATATTTGAAATATTAAAGGTGAATCCCCTCACCCCGGCATTTTATTTTTAATCTAGGGAAGTGATGAAGCAAAATATTCACAAGTTTAATAATTGATTTTCTTTATAATATGTGTGATACTTTAACTTGTTTATTAAATCTTAACCTTAATGGGTCTTGCTACCTGATCACCAATAAGATTAATGTGGTAAACTTAAAATGAACCTGACGAAGGGATTTTAGGTTTCAGCCTTAAAATGAATAGCCCACAATCTCACCTTAGAGATTTCCTTCCAGGATAGACATATATCTGTAGGGTGTGAGTAGCCACAAATGGAACTTGATCTTAATGAATTTACAGTTTTTAATTGACATAGACATATAGTTAATTGGGTTTCTTTGGGTGTTTGCATCTGACCATCGACATAGGCTTTTGCATATCTTCATGTTTCAGGTTAACAACTGATTTATTACATATGTATAAGAGAATCAATTCATCATTAGAGTAATATTGAGCAGATTCACAATCCTAGATGTTTTATTTATTATTAATTTCCTTTGTTTTATTTTGTATTTTTATTTATTTAGTTAAAACCATATTCAACCAACGAACATTCCTTCTAATCTCAATTTGATATCTGTAAACAAATAACTTCAATAATTAACGACTTAGAAATTAAGTCCTCGTGGGATCGATATTTTTATACTACTTAAGCAATACGTGCGCTTGCATTAGGGGTGTTCACAGGTCGGGTCGAGTCGGGTTTTTTTAATTTTTTATGACCCGATCGGGTTGGGTCATTCGAGTCTTTTGACCCAAAATCTGAAATTTAATAAGGTGACCCATGCCGGTCGGGTCAAAAAACAACGGGTTGGGTCAGGTCGTATAATATGCAGTGAATATAATATATATTTTATTTATACAAATTTTACAAGACATGTGTGGTTGAAATGACAAAATATGAGATTAATTTGTATTTAATCTCAGGTTCGAATTCCACCAACAATAATATTTTATTTTTTGAAAAGAAAGAAAAAATAAAATTTTTAGAATTGTTAAAGGTGAGATTCAAACTTGGGACCACCTCATGACCAAGTAAAAACCTTGCCATTCCAGCCACAATTCTTTCTCGTCAAAATTATATCATTAAAAATATATATTATAATTATAATATCATTTACATCGGGTCGGGTCGGGTCAGACCCAAGTTTTCTATCCAAAACCCATGACCCGACCCGACATTTCAGGTCGGGTCCAAATTGACCCGAAAATAAAATTCAAAATTTATAAACTCGGTCAAGTCGCGGGTTGACCCGAACTTATGAACACCCATAACTTGCGTTACATGTGTGATCTTCTTTATTTTTCGCTCGTCTTCATTACTGACTTGAGCATTGGAGTGCCTACGGTACCCACCATATCGGTGGGTAGAAACTCTCTGCTCACTCTACCTTTGTTTTGCAGGATCACTAGTGCCTCATCATTCAAATTATCGATTATAGACCCAATGAGAAACCCAGTGTTTATAATTTGGTGCTCATCATGGGGACCTTAGTGATTTATAGCAAGTAAAGATCTCCCAGTCTATGATCTTTTCAAACACACATACTCATGGCTTCTGGCTTCTGGCAGCGAGCAGACACCAGACTATGTAGCCGCATAGTTATCCATCCTCCAAGAATGGTTACGAGCTTTGGAAGAGGAAAACCCAGCCATGTGAAGCTCCAACACAAGCCTCCATAAGCAATTAGAGTAAATTTCCTCAACCTTCTAGCAATGTGAAACTTCGGATCTTCCCAACAACCATATCATACAAACCAATCTCTTGGGAGCGTTTAACGGTGTGGCGAGCGATAATCCACCATCAGATGACCATCCGTAAGATCACCGGAGCTGACTGAGCGCAGTAAGTCACTTCATCAATATAGAAGGAAATGAAAGAATTCAAAGAAGTAATTTTATCCAGCCTACCAGAAATCAGTCTACGAGTAAGAAAGAGTTGAGTCGGTATAATTTCAGACACTCCATTATTAGAGACCATTACTTCCATTGAACTCTCACATAAGTTCAGCTCTCTAGATATGGAATTAGATAATGGATCTACAGACCCAAATGATCATGTTCTCCATTAAAAATACAAGATGATGTCTACAGGTCTGGCACCACTCCAAAGGAAAGCTAGAATGTGTAGATGGTTTGGAGAAATATTGGCAGGCCTGGCCCTCACTTGGCTTATCAATCTACCATACCGATCCATTTTGTCATATCAAGAACTAGTAGATAAGTTCATGGAGTATTTTATGAGCTCTTGTAAACTTGAGAAGACCAAAAATGACCTCAACCCAATCAACAGCAAAAAAGAAATCCTTATGAAGCTACGTGGCTCGTTTTAATAAAGAAATAATATTCATCTTGGATCTCCACCAGCCGACTACTGTAGAAGCCTTCAGGAATAGACTCTTGGAGTTCATTTGGTTGTATAACAAGCTAACTAAGTTTCGATGCTACACCATGGACCATGCTATGGCTCGGGCTCAAATTGAGATTAGATGGGAGGATGATAAGAGAAACAAGAAGAGATAAAGTTCTCTCAGCCATCATAATGAGAGAACCTCAATTCCTCCCAAGCGACCTAATAAATGATGTGCTAGCAATACATTTCAATAACGTGTACTTGATGTAATTAGACTATAAAAAATAGCCAGAGACCACCCACAAGCGCCTTTGGGACATTATAACTTCCCAAACTAGTATTCACTAGTTACTTAGAAAAAATTGACCTTCACAAAACTCCAACTTATGGAGAAACCCGTTTTCTCCAATCGACCTATATGGACAATCACATGGCCCAATCGACATACTTCTCCCAATCGACAAGGGAATACCCTCATAAACCTCTAGCATACCCAGTTGACCAATAAGTATTCTCTAGAATTATCATATACTTCAGACCACTTGTAACGGTTGCCATCAACTCCAAACTATAGATAAAGATTGTCATATTCTCCATAAGATATGAAAAGATTGTCATCTTCTCCAGACGACATAGATGAATTGTCATCTCCTTCAGATGATATGAAAGGATTGTCATCTCTTCTACAAGATATGAGTGGATAGTAACCATCTCTAGAAGACATGAATGAATTTTCATTTCCCCTAGATGACATGAAAGGATTGTCATCTCTTCAAGAAGACATGAGAGAATAGTCATAATCTTTAGATGACATGGATGAATTATCATCTCCCCCAAATGACATGAAATGATTGTAATCTCTTTCAGACTACAAGAGTGGACAGTCACCTTCTCCAGATGACATTGATGAATTCTCATCTCCTCCAGATGACATAAAAGGATTTTCATCTCTTCTAGACGACATGAGTGGATAGTTACCTTCTCTAGACGATATGGATGAATTTTTATCTCCGCTAGATGACATGAAAGGATTGTCATATCTTTCAGATGATAATAGTGGATAGTTTCCTTCTACAGACGGCATTGATGAATTATCATCTCCTCCAAATGACATGAGAGGATTGTCATTTCCTCCAGACGACATGGATGAAATGTCATCTACTCTCGACTACATGGAATGATTGTCTTATATTCTCTATATGACATGTAAGGATTGCCATCAACTCTAGACTACTTAGGAAGTCCTTCATCAGGTCTAGTAGAGTGAAGACTCTTCTGGACATTCATCAGGTTCAGTCGACCGAAGACCCTCATGGACTGTCATCAGGTTCAGTCGATCCAAGCTTCATATACCTTCATCAGGTCTAGTGGAGTAAAGACCATCATTTACCTTCATAAGGTCTAGTGGAGTGAATAATCTCATGAACCTTCATCAGGTTTAATGGAGTGAAGACCTTCATGGACCTTCATCTGGTTCAATCGACCGAAGCCTCATGGACCTTCATCAGGTTCAGTGGATCGAAGTTTCATAAACCTTCATCAGGTCTAGTGTAGTGAAGTCAATTATGTACCTTCATTAGGTCTAGTATAATGAAAACTCTCATGAACCATCATTAGGTCCAATGGAGTGAAGACTTTCATTGACCGTTATCAGGTCGAGTCGATCAAAGTCTCATGGATTATCATCAGTTCTAGTGAGAGTAAAGACCCCCATGTACCTTCATCAAAAGTGAAGACTCTCTTGGGTCTTCATCAGGTCTAGTGGAGTGAAGACCCTTATCAGATCTAATGAAGTGAAGATTCTCATTGACTTTCATCAGATCCAGTCGACCAAAGTCTCATGGATCTTCATCAGTTCCAGTGGAGTAAGGATTCTCATAGACCTTCATTAGGTATAGTGAAGCGAAGACTCTCATGTACTTTCATCAAGTCCGATGGTATGATGTCTCTCATGTATATAGACCTTCATTAGCGAACTTGCACAGTAACTCATTTCTCTCAATCGATCCGAGCTTACCCTTCCGATCGTCTGGCAAGTCCAGTCAACCATAAGTGGACATCCAAAGACCACCTCATGGCTCAGCTGACAAGGGTCTTCAAACGATAGATAATAGTATTTTCTCTTCATTACTAACCATGACTCATGGTTTCAAGCTCGCAAGCAATGTCATATGACATAAATGAAGACTTTGACCTTCATCTGGTCCAAATGACATAAAACTCCCGCAGACCCTTAACGGGTCTGGTCGACTAGAAATCATCCTGAACCCTCTTTTGGTTCAGTAGACGGGAACTTCCCCTATGACTCATATCGAGCCAATGACAAGACTTGGACCTTCATCTGGTCTTGGCATAGAAGGCTCCCCTGGACCTTCTCAGGATCAGTCAGCGGGAGATTATCATGACATTCATCTGGTCTAGTCGATGGGAACATTCCCAATGACTCATGTCAATTCAAGATCAAGATCTGGGCCTTCATCTAGTCTAGACGATATAGAAGACTCCCCCAGACCATCAGCAGGTCTAGTCGACTGGAGATAATCCTGGCTTTCATCTGGTCTAGTTGACGAGAACATTCCCCATGGCTTATGTCGATTCAGGATCAAGACCTGAAACTTTCATCTGGTCCAGATGACATAGAAGACTCCCCAGAACCTTCAGTAGGTCTGGTCGATTGGAGATTATCATGACCTTCATCAGGTCCAGTCGACGGGAATATTCCTCATTGCTAATGTCGAGTCAAGATCAAGACCCGGACCCTCATCTGGTCCAGACGATATAGAAGACTCCCTTAGACCCTCAGCAGGTCTGGTCGACTAGAGATTATCCTAACCTTTATCTGGTCCAGTCAACGATAATATTTCCCATGGCTCATGTCGAGTCAAGATCAAAACCTGGCCCTTCATCTTATTCAGACGAAATAGAAGACTCCCCCGGACCCTCAGCAGGTTTGGTCGATTAGAGATTATCCTGGCCTTCATCTGGTCCATTCGATAGGGTCATTCCCCACAAAATCATGACGGTCTCTCATATAAACATCCAGATCTGATCAACTGAAGACTAATCAATTGAGGATCATCCCAAATATTTATTTAGCTCCATAAACATGGTTTGACCGTTGACAAGTCCAAGCGACATCAACATCCAAGATTGGTTGACTGAGGATCATCACAGATATTTATTTAGCTCCATCAATATGGTATAACCTTGACAGGTCCAAGCGACATCAACGTCCAGGTACGCTTGCGTGCTTTATATATACCCCCGATGACATACTCGTTGAATACTCTCTAAGCCAATAACTCATTGACTTAGAGAGTATGAGACAAACTGTACATGAGTATGAGACAAATTGTACATGCCAAATTTGGACCAAAGGTAAAATCATCTTTTCACCTCAAGATCCATGCCAAATAGAGCCCAAATCCCTTTAAACAGCCAATTCATGGGCCAAGATTGGGCTAATGATCTTAACACTTCTCAGATCCATGCACCAAGAAAAGCCTACAAGACCACCAATTAACCTTCCAATAGCCAAATCGAAAAACACATTTGTCATAATTAATTACCCTCCACGTGATCAGCTGTTTTTGACACGAAAGATTAAGCATTTAAACTTATTAATGGGACCCATATCATAAATGTGACATCGAATTCCACAGCCTATAAAAGGATGCAGAACTCATAGTTGCAAGGGATTCAAGCTGAAGCACTCTTACTTGATCTCTCAAGGTATTCCTGAATAGGCATGGCAAGCAGACCCGGACCCGGCCCGGGTCCGCAAAAAAAATTCGGATCTGGGTCTGTATTTTGAAGACCCGTAATATACCGGGTCCGGATGCGAGTCCGATTATTTCCGGACCCAGGTACCGGGACCCGGTTTTAAAAAATCCAAAATCATTCTCAGTCTCAAATCAAAACACAAAGGCAGTAAAATTTGGTAGCCGCAGCCACCATCTTCAGCGAAATCCACGACCACGATCACGACTCACACAGCCGGTAGCCACCATCCCACAGCCACCAACTTCAATCTTCACGCACGACGGCATGATCTAGCAGTCAAGTTGGAAGAAATTCTTTGAGGTATGTTGCTTGCCTTCTTGAATCCTTTTGGAAACTTAAAAGAATTTTATCTCCATTTTATAGGAAAATTCTATTCTTAGTTAGGCTTCATCTAACAAATACTTGAAGATGAATTACAAATTTTCTTCTTCATGCTGCCATTTCTTGTTTTCTTATACATGTGGTATTTCTTGTTTTACGGCTTGTAGATGAATTTTTAGATGAATATATTTTACACACACACTTAATACATATTAATGGATGTAAAAATAGGTAGAGGTGTTGGGGTTTTGGGTATTGGACGCAGCGGAAGTGCGGGTTCAGGCGAAATCGTATTTTAAAACTTTTTCAAAATACCGAATAAATTATTCAATATCTAATATGAATAATTTATTCATATTTCACATAAAAATGATGAAAACTCATGAAACTTTTACGAAAACCATTTTTCCGTAAAATTACATAAAACGTATTTTTGACCGAACCGACTACCCGACACTTATGGAAACTACCCAGGTCAGATCCAATAGTGTCGAGGCAGTTCATGGGCTGCCCAAATAGTGACAGAATCTCTGTTTTCACAGCCATCACCCGGTTGGCTCAAAATCCACTCGGTAACGCCGTTTTTGGCCGTTTTCACTTATTTCAAGTCGGAAACACTTTCCGGCAATTGTGCCAACTCCCAAAAAACATCCATTACATTCATATGACCTCAAAAACATCACATAATTTCCAGTTTGGACAGATCTGATCGGCAGACCAAAAATCTCATTTTTCATGCTTTAAATCCAATTCTTTCAAGATTAATCTAATTAATCAAACACCAATCAAAGTCACCACACATGAAGCACTCAAGAATAATTTTATGTGCTATAAGAGTGGTCAAAACACTCTAGAATAGCAACTCTTCAATAATTGATAAATTTGGAAACTAATTACACTAATTACTTCCAAATCTACTTCACACATGCCAACAAGTTTCCAATCCATCATCCACAATCTAAAGCCCTAATTTTTCAGATTTGAAGTAACCCTAGAACCTTTATAATCATCAAGAAACATGAAATTAAATTTCTAAGCTTAGGGTTAAATAGATTACCTTTTAATCTCATGAAAAATCCAAACTTTTTCTTGATTTTTCTTCAAATCTTCATGGATTCTTCAAATAATTTTTCAAACCCATTTTTTTAGTGAAGCTTTTGGCCATGGCTTGTTGAAGAATATGATCAAAATATTTTTCTCTCTCTCCTTTATATAAAAAACGAAATTAGGGGTCAAGGGCATTTTTGTCCTTTTCAAAATTTATCAAATAAATTAATATATATACTTTATATAAACAAATCAAATTTTCACACATATAAAGTATAATTATTACATGCCAAATGTTTGTATTAAATCTCACCAAATATCATTCATTTAATGATAAAATGATAAAGATTAAAACTTTTAATTATTTAACAATTAAATAACTAAATAATTAATTAACAACCATATATGTATTTTTATTTACATTAAATAATAAATACATATATTTATGGCATGTGTCAAAAATCTCATTTGACGAATAATTAATGTGTATCTAATAGTATTATGTATCAAATATAAATACACAATAATTATTAGCAGACAAAATCTCCTAATTGCATGTGTTATCGTTTAACCGATTAAATGATCCGAATTAACTCATTTAATGTGGTGAAGTATTATGAATAATCTATATTATTCATATCAAGTTGCCCAAGTGCTCAACGAGTACTCTTCATATTGTGGGACTCTCTAAGTTTAGGTTTACCCGTCATGAAATCTAATTTCGTGTCCATAATCCACCCACTCATGGATTATGACGATCACGGATAATCTCGCTAAACTATACAAGCCGAGGTCATTGCATACGTATAATCTCTCTGTCAAAGGCCATCCGTATTATACCTAGGATATAGATGAAAACGTCAAATCTGTTCGGTATAATACAGTCGACTTTCAATTTACGATCTCTAAATAATACTCGTAACTGGTTTCCGATGTTATACCACAACCATGGATTTACTAGATCGTAAACACGTGAGGATGCCTATGCCCTGTACACAGGACTGACTGATCCTATCTTGATACACACAGGATATCATGAGTATCAGTCCACACCCAACGAACAGGCGGAGGTCTGATCATGGATAGATCGTTGACGTGACTGCCATCAAAGTATGGAGGATAACTCATATATTCCACTGTGGTATCTCAAGTCGAATGACCACTATGCTCGCTCAACTCGAGAAGGTTCCTATTGACGTTGGTGTACCATCTATTAGGAAACCTTCAGTGAGTCGTTCAGTGTCTTATCAAATAAACACCTACATGTCTATACGAGTCTCCGAGACTCATGGTTCACTAAGATAAACCATCAGACCAAGTCACGATATACGACATGTACTGATCTCAGCGGATTTTACTAACCGACCCGTGTTAGTAAATCTTGACCAGGAACTTTATTCAAGGATCTACAACTAATAGTGCGCTTCCCAATGTCAATTACAAACTACGTTGTAACTACGCACTATACTGTAAATCCTAGGGTCTTTGTCTAGTAGACACATATCACTAAACCAGATTTAGTTTCGGTCTAATCGAAATCAGATATCTAATCGTAATTAGACCGAATATATATATAAAAGACAAAAGTGCTACCATTAAATTAGTAATATTTATGAAAAATAGAATAGTTCATATTTATGAATCGAACATAAATACGATCCGGATTGGCACTCTGAGCACCAACCCTAACAAGAGGATCAGAGGATAATGGTGGATTAAGAGATAGAAGTTCAAAATAAGCATGTGTTTGATGACTTGCAAAGAGGATCCTAAATGGCGATCTTAATTATGCTTGAATATAATTTGTTTAACAGATGACATAAATTTAAACTTGGGTCATGTTTTAATGTGCTTCAGCTTGCCTTGCATACTTGCAGTAGTAGTTTAGCAGATGGGTGAAATGAGTAGGGGATGTCCGGGAGGATATTGGGCAATATATCTGAAAATACTGTTGATGAAATGAAACCAAGTCAACCAACAGAAGATGATGTCAATATTTTTGACATTGAGCAGGATTCAGCATCACATATAGAAAGTCAAAGTAGTTGTGGACGTGGCCGAGGGCGTGGTCATGGACCTAATAATTTAATTGGCAATCGACGAAAGAGAGATAGTGAAGATATTGAGGCCGCGAAGGGTTCATCGAAATAGTCTAGCAGTAGCAGTAGAAGGCTAACTTCAAATGTATGGAACCATTTTAAAAGGTAAAAAAATAATGATGGAGAGCTTGATGCTATATGCAACTATTGTGGAAAAGTGTTGTCAGGAAAATATTCCAGTGGGATTTCACACTTGAAGAAATATTATGAGTGTTGTTTAAGAAAGGCTTTCAGAGATGTCAACCAAATTCATTTACAATATATGACTAAACGGGATGGAACTACTTTACTGGAAAATATTACCCACCCAAAATGTGATATTATTGCGGTGATGATTGCAATTGTAAGAATGATAATCTTGCACGAACTTCCACTTTCCTTTATTGAATATCATGGGTTTCATGGATTGTTAAAGTTTCTTCAACCAACAATTGAAACAATAAGTAGGAACACTATAAAAAATGAAATTTTGAAGCTTTATGAACTCGAGAAGTCAAGTATAATCAGTTCACTAGAATTTTGTGAGAGTATAATAGCAATTACTACTATATATGGACTGTTAGTAATCATAAAAAGGGATATATGGTTGTTACAACCCATTATATTGACAACTTATGGGTGCTACGAAGTCGTATTATAAGGTAACATCTTCTTATTTGTATTTTATATATTTAAATATAAATATATTTTAATTATTTAATTAACATAATTGTTTGCTTTATAAGGTTTATATATGTGCTTGCTCCACATACCGGTGAAGTGATGTGTAATGTGTTGCACGAGTGCTTGATGGATATGAATATTGATAGGAAGTTGTCAACTTTAAATGTGGACAATTATTCTGCTAATGATTTTATGATTAACATGTTACTTAATAAATTTTCACAAAATTCATTGATTATGGGTGGGAAAATTTTCACATGCGTTGTTGTGCTCATATCTTAAATTTATAGTGAAAGATGGAATGTTCGTAATGGAAAAAGGTGTTGAAATGATAAGCTATTTCGTGCTTTGTTGGACAACTACACATGAAAGAATTGAAATTTTTGAAGTGCATGGCGTCAATTAGGTATTAAGGAGATAAAAAATTAGTTTTAGATTGTAAAAACTCATTGAAATTCAACTTTTTTAATGTTAAGTACTGCTTCCTTGTATAAAGATGTATTTGTTCGGTTGAAGGAACGTGATAAAAATTATAAATATTTACCATGTGAGTTAGACGGGGAATTAGCAAAGATTACGTCTGAGTATTTGAAGGTGTTTCTAAGTGACAGAAATTTTTTCAGGAATTAGATATCCCACCTCAAATTTATTTTTCCTAAGATATGTGAAATTAGATTAGCAATGAATTTATGAGAGAAATCACATATTGAATGGATTAGGAAAATGGCTACTAAAATGGTGTCAAAGTATGAGAAGTATTGGGAAGTTATTCATGGAGTGATGGCCGTAGGGAACATGCTAGATCTTAGGTTTAAGAAGCTAATGATTCACTTCTTTTTCCCTAAGATTTATGGAGAAGAATCTTCATATCATATTAATAGAGTATTTAAGATTTTCTCTGGTTTGGTTGCATCAATATGAGGCAAAACATGCAATGGTTGTGGATCAAATTGGAGGAGGTGCCTTAGGAATTGGTAGTTCTCGATCTGGTTCAACAACACAGTCTACTATTTTGATGGATGAGAGTATAACAAGGGAGTGTGACTCATTTATCTCCCAAGAAATTAATTATAAACAATCTAAATCTGAGTTGGAGACTTACTTAGATGAGGGTGTTTTACCTCTGACTAGTAATTTTGATATTTTATCATGGTAGAGTAATAACAAGGGCAAATATTATGTACTTGCTAAGATTGTTAGGGATTTTTTGCTATTCCTGTTTCTACTGTTGCTTCTAAATCCGCTTTTAGCACTGGAGGTAGACATTTGAGTCCTCATCGTAGTACACTTCATCCAGATACTGTGGAGGCATTGATGTTTACTCAAAAATGGTTGTGGAGTGAGATACGAGTATTAAAAACTACTTGTTTATTGTAAAATTCATATGCATTAAGATTTTCTATTAGAACTAACATTACTTTAATCTCTATTTACTATTGTTAGTATTGGACAATTATGACCCATAACATCACTATTTGTACAGATCATGGTGTTGTTGTACAAATTAACTATGTGACAGAGGAAATTGCTCTTTTATCATTTGTAATTAGATTACCAAGATATATAAATGATAGAAGGTCCTTATGATTAGTTTCGGATTGAGATGATATAAGACAGTATCAATCCACGAAGGTTTAATCATTAAATATCCCTAGTCGTAGTATTATCGATATTGGACATCGATAATGCGGAATAGACTAGTATTACACTTGTGCACGTTGTGGGAGGATAACGGCACAGTTCTCATATATTTGGGTATTGGATACTCATGTAAGTGTAATAGGAAGATGTGTTTTACCAATGGTACGGAAAACAACTTCGCTCTAGATAGACCCCTCGGAATTCCATTGGTAGTATAACTATGTGTCTATGGAAGTCCGAATCAGGGTAGGTGTATTTGGTCTTAACCTGAGACTTGCACCGCTAATACTTACGACAATCAATATACTTTGGTTTTGGTCGTCCAGGGCTTTAACAAGTTCTGTGTACGCCACTTCTGGGTATATTGAGAATCGTAGTATATTGGGTGTGATGTCAATATAGAAGTATCACTTCAGTTATAGTGGAGATGATGATCACGTAGGATACGGAACTAGTACTCTTAATTACTGCAGTCATCGGGATAATATGACTAGGTCATAGATTATAGAGACTAGTTACCAGACATCTGATATGTGCTTCGTACGGGGCAGACACTATTCCAGCCCCAGGCCTTGCACGTGAACATCCGATACTGGATCGTAATACGCAATACTATGTATACTACGCCTGATATAGATTATATATTCCTTTAAGAATATTTCTGGAGAATTGGGTAGGCACGATGCTTTGCTAGAAGCCAACCACGTCTTATAAATCGGTAAAAACATAGTACTAGGTACGTACATGTTTGGATAGTCCGACGATCGGATTTACTACCAACATATCCGGGGATCTCATGGGTCGCTTCCCGAAGATTCACCGATGACATATGACTCGCACATTATTAATTGGGATTAATAGTAGAGAGAGAAAATTAATCTAGGATTAATTACAGAGATATTTTATCTGGGATAAAATATTATTTAAATAGAGAGAACGATTAATTTGGAATTAATTGGTAAAATAATATATTCGATATATTAAACTAAATTGGATTTCGACTCAGAATTAAAATTAGATTTTAATTCTGGCGAACGAGTTAATTTAGAATTAATTCGTTAGCGACATGAATAGTAATTTTACTTGGCATAATTATTTTATTAAATTTGATTTAATTACGTCGCAACGGAAAAATACGTTAATTTGGAATTAACGAACCTGAGCCTGGGAGTGTTTACGGACCCACTCGCATTTCGAATCAAGTGGGGCCCACAAGTCACATCACATATCACATCATTAGTCAATCAAGTGATGGATATCTTGTCACTTTGAGTGATGTGATGTAAAGTCACTTTTGAGTGATTGATGGTGGTGGTTGGAAGACTTTAAAAGTCTTGCACCTTTTTGGAAAAAATGGTAATTGTTTTTGGTATTTGAATTTTGGAAATTAAATAACCAAATATACAACACATATTCTCTCTCTCTCTGTGCAACACTCACGGTTTTGGGAACCCTTTTTCCTTCCTCTCCCTCTCGGCTTTTGAAGCCAATTTTCTTCTCACTTTCTTGCTTGGCCGAGAAATAGAAGAAGAAACAAGGAAGATTTATGGAAAATCTTTCCAATGCTAGCACATGAAGAGTCATCCAAGGTGATAGGGAAACAAACCATTGAGTATAGAATCACCATTAACAAAGCTTGGAGCTTGAAGATTCAACAAGGAGCACAAATGATGCCTTGGCTGAACCTAGGAGGAGAAGCTTGAAGAAAATGTTTTGTGTTCATCGCATCAAAATCCGATCTTTGTAAATATGATTCCACCATACTTCTTTATTGTATTCACATTGATTTCATGACTTGAATGATCTTGGGACTATAGTAGAAACCCAACAATGGTATCTTGAGCCTTGTTTAAGCATGAAATTGATTTAGGGTAAAATTTAGGTAAAATTGATTTGAGCATGCTTGAATGAAATTGATTGTTTGAGTATGCTTGAATGATGATAACATAGTGTTATGCATTGTCAATTTGATGAAAAATGAATTGGATGAATTTTCCCCTAAATGGAAGGCTTGGTCGAATACATGATTGCCCTAAAAGTCATGGTGATTTTTGTTTTGATCATTGGATGAGTTGAAAACACATGGGATAAATTGATTTGAGATTTAATTGGATTGAAATCGAAATCGAAATCGAAATCGATTTTTCAAAAACCCTAATTGTCGTGAGCTTATAGCATGGAAAATGATTGATTTTGATTCAATTGTGTTGGACATAAGTTGATGATGATAAGCATAATTAATTGAGTAAATTGGTGTTTTGGAAATATTAATTTGAGTAATTAATTATAGTTATACACTTTGAATTAATTAATTGTGATATTGGAATGTTGTGATTTAAATTAATTAGGCTTATTTTGGAATTGGGATTGAAAAGTTATATTTGGGCTTAATGGGCTTGGTTGGGCCAAGTATGGTTTAGGTTAATTGGTTGGATCCAATTGGGCCCAAAACCATATCCATAAAATCCAAATATGACTAATGGGCCTTTAAAGTTTAATTGGGCCTAATGGGCCGAAATTGATTTCTAGGCAAAAAGGGTGATTCCTTACTTGGGCTTTGGTTGCCGAAGCCCATGCCTTAAGAAATTAATTGAAAGCCCATTGGACTTTAATTAAACGACATTGGATGTTAATCGGGATTTGAGACCCGTTTAGACTAGATTTAGAATCTAAGTCACAAAGGCTCATTAGTAAGGTGTAGTTATTTAATTTTGAATTAAATATGAATTAGTATTGAATACGAATTAGATTAGATTTAATGTCGTAGTTTAATATAATTCAAGAATTCGTACTTTGAGTACTTATTCTTAAAACGAGTCAGACTCACGCAAATCAAATCGTTGTTTGAACATTGAATGGTCATTAATTTCAGATTAATTAATTGGATTAGATTGATTGATAACATGCTTTGTGTGAATACATGGATGTGATGTATGAATAATGTATATCGGATGGATATTAGATGGGTGAGGGCAATTTTGGAAATTATTGTAATAAATTTAGAATTTATTTAAATTGGACCTGCGTGTCCAGCCTTATCTCTCTTGACTCTTTGTATTTCTCTTCTCACCTATTCCCCTCAATGTAAATGAGGTTTCTTTAGAAGTGTTATGTAGTTGGGTAGAAGTTGTGCTAGCAGGAGAGAGTAAAATTGAGAGATTTGTTCTAGGGACAAAGTGCTTAAGTATCCATCCACATATCATTATTAAATTTATTTACGTGCCTTATTATGCTTTTAGAATGTATGTTTAAGGGTGTATGATGATGAGACCTTAACAAAGATAATTAATTGGTTTCCAATTACGCGAAAAACCCTCACAACATATTAAGCGTTTTTCCTTCCATTGAGTGATTCTTACTCAAGATCCAAGATTGGCACTAGTTTGTTGGCCAAAGTCAAGACCTTTGTCCGTCGCGGATGTGTTTGAATCATGAAGGCTTTGTTCCATATCGGTGTCTTGTCCAAGTTGTGATTTGTTGGCCAAAGTCAAGATCACTTCTTGTCCATCGACATTGATTATGAAGCTTTCCAAAGTCAATGGGTTCTGCTTAACTCGGATCATTAAGTTTGTTGTGCCAAAGCCAAGACTTATTGATTCAGAGGAAAAAAGTTAGGCAATATATTGGATATATTGGCATATATAAGATATGTTTCGGACTTGGATGTCCACCTATTGGATCTAGAAATTGGATGTGATCCAATTGATCTTAGAGATCTACCTAGTTAAGTATCATATAATTTGTTGGCCAAAGTCAAGATTGTGTGTTATTTAACGATATTCTAGCCCACTAGGAAACAAGGTTTCCCGAGTACTCGACAGAGGGTTAGAGGCTCGCCGAAAAATAGTGGGAGGCAAGTATTAAATTTGCAATTTCGTCTAGATACATGTCATACGCGCTAATTTCAAATTTTTCGTCAATACATAAACATATTAGTTAGACTAATATTTAATCGTTGTTTTAATTAAACAGTTGGACTGTATTCAAACTAATTTAATTATAGTTGATTTTATAATTGGATTATAGTAATCAATATAATTGAATTTAATTATAGTTGATTATATAGTTAGACTATAGTAATCATTATATTAAATAGTACACAAATCGATGATTGGATAGTTGGACTATAACAATCAAGATAAACTGAAAGATTAACGTTTAGAACATAATCCTGGGTGAAAATGTATTTAAATGGTTTAATTTTCAGATTGGGAATAAAACCTCAGGATAGTCCTGAAACTGAGAGATTACTTTATTTGATAAAATGACATCTCAAGCTTAAGCCCGGAGTTAAGCAAATAGTAGAGCATGATCTTTGGAAGATTCATGTGATGATAACTTTAGTGGTTAATCCTTTATCCTTGTCATAATGACTCCTTAATTTCGTGGTCATAACTAAAGATTAGATCTTTAAACCGTGATGTTGAAATTGAAGGATCTTCATAGATCTATTAATAGATCTTAGAAGTACAGATTGCAAATGACAACTCTTGGAGAGTTAATGGCTATGCTCAATGAGACAAAGCCAAAGTTTGCAATAGTGGCAAGAAGCGCAAAGCGAATCCTACTTCGATATCTCAGAAGGCCAAGGCTTGCCTGAAGGCTTCTGGAGTTTAGAAAATGGCAAAGGAAAAATCATCATAGTCTTCTAGGAAGACAAAAGACATATCCCAAGATGCTACCTAAACTGTGACAAACGGGGTCACTGGAAGCGTGATTGCCGTATGGACAAGGCAGACATGAAGGAAGTGAAGAGGGGCAAGGCTTCGGCTTCAACTATGTTTGTTATAAACATGTTCACTACTAGTATTGAAATTGGATTTTAGATACTAAATAGTGGTACATAAATATATGTACTGACGTGCAGAATCTGCTGATAAGCAAGATACTGACTTCAGATGAGATCGCTCTGCGAGTCGAAAACAGGACAAGAGTCGCTGTTTTAACCGTAGAAACCTAAGTTTAGGAACTACCTTTCGGGTATGTACTTAAATTAGGAAACTATTATAATGTACCTAGTTTTACTAGAAACATTATATATATATCTATGTTTAACTCGTTGCGAGTATACCTTTATATTCTAGAATACTAAAGTATTTTATTTTATAAAGATGATATTGAGATAAACACATTAGATGTAAATAACAGTATTTATATTTTGAATATAAATAAATCTCAAACGTATGGCATGACAAACAAGTAAGCTCAAACTGAATGAATCAGTTAAGACTTATTTATGGCAGTGTTGTCTAGGACACATTAAACAAGACTCGTATATCCACACTTTTGAAGAGTGGATATTAGGACGGATTTGATTCTATTCAAATGATGTCTACGAATCTAGTTTATTGGGCAAAGTGCCTAAAATACCTTTGACTTGGTGAAAGTGTAAATGCCACCGATCTGTTCGCACTCGTTCATAGTGACATAAGTGGGCCCACATCTAGCTAGGCTAGAGGTATGATGATTACTTCGACACTTAAACTTTACGGATGTGGCATCACGTTACGGTTATGTATTTCTTTAAGAAACACAAATCGGAAACTTTTAGAAAGTTTCGACACGAAGTAGACAGACAGATCGGCTAAAGTATTAAAACATCACGATTGAACCATGATGAAAATACTTAAGCAATAAGTTTCTTGACTAATTGAAAGGATATAGTAATCTTTCATAGTGGACTCTTCACGGAACACCTCAATTTTGAGTAGTGTGTCCGAACAGAGAAACCGAACTTTGTTGGACATGGTAAGGTTAATCATGAGTCACTCTGAGCTACCATTTTCCTTCAAAGGGATAAGCATTAAACAGTGCAATACTTACTTTGAATAAGGTTCCATGAAAATATGTTAGACAGAATTCATATTAGATATGAACAGGAAAGAAACCGGGTTTTCTCATTCCTGAAGATTTGGGAATGCTAGGCATATGTTTGGATGATACCAAACTAGAACCCAAATCGGATAAATGCCTAATAGTAGGTTATCCTAGGGAAACAAAAGTATAGTACTTATACATCTCACAAGAGAACAATGTAATTGTTGCTCGCCATGTGGTTTTTCTAAGAATAATACCTATATACAGTGGTAAGTGAGAGGAAAGTAAAACTCGATGAAAATCGTAGTAATACTATTCCAGGCACCGATTCCATAATGGAACACAAACAGTTCATCAAGGATGAAACTGTACCATAATCTTCAAATACACAAGAACTTCGTAGTCGGAGAGAGTCAGAAGACAACCTGGGAGGCATGGGTTTCTGATCTCACCTCATAAAGATGTCAATCTTATTGAGAAAACTAACTACGTATGAGTCAGTGATACAAGGTATCGACTACCTATTATGGCAAAGTGCCATAATTTCAAAAATAGATTCCATGTATACCACCAAGTTTGGACACTGGTTGTTGTACCGTAAGATATTGTGTCTGTTGGTACTATAAAGGTCTTCAAGGAAGACATACATGGATGGCAACATATAAATGCACATAGCTAGGCTTGTACAGAAAGGGTATCGTCATCAACATAGTGTTGATTACGACGAATCCTTTTATCCGTTGCCATGATTAAATCCATTTAAATAATGCTTGCTGATGCTGCATGTTTCATTTATGAAATATGGCAGCAGTACGTCAAGATCGTTTTCCTTAACGGAAACCTTTTGGAGGATGTTTAAAACATCCTGACGATTTTGTCGTACAAAGTACAAGCAAACTAGGTTTGCAAGTTAACTCGATCCATTTATGGATTAAAGTAAGCATAACGTTCTTGGAACAATCGTTTTGATGTAATCATAATGGTATATGATTTAATTCAAAATAAATATAATTCTTGTGTATATGAGGAGGTTAGTGAGAGCGCACTGACAGTGAATGTCCTATATAATGATGATATATCATTTCTTGGAAATGACATTCCCATAATAAAATTGGTGAAAGCTTGGCTTTCATGAAAAAATTCTCCATAGAATTCTTGAGAGAAACAACCTTTATTCTAGGAATAAAGATCTACTGGGATAGATCTAAGAGTTGTTGCCATTCTCTGAGAACTCCTGCATTGAAATAAATGTACGCGACCTAGTGTCACATTTGTTTTGAGCATATGGAGTCACAATCAGGCCAATCCAAGTGATAGTCACTGGATTGATATTAAGAACATCCTTTAGTATCTTAGATGATCTAAGGATGTTTTCTTAAGTTATGGAGAAGGAGAACTTGAAGTGACTGGGTTCACTACTGTAAGTTTCCATACCGACAAAGACGACTATAAGTCACAAAACGGCACTATATAGTTTGAATAATGGAATAGTGAGCTGGAAATCTTCATAGCAAGATACTGTTACCGAATAAACAACACAAGCGGATTATTGCTGCAGCTGAGGCAGCAATAGAAGTCTTTTGGATCCATGATAAATCCTAATTAGATTAGGAGTAATTCCGTTAGCAGCTGAGCTAGGCTACAACACAAGCTAAAGAATTAACGGTCTCATCAATAATCCAGATATATACTTCAATTATTCATCTGATTCGTTCGGTTCATACATCGTGATGATGTGATGATCGAATAAATCACATCAGATGATAACACTGCAAATCCGCTGACGAAAGCTGTTTCTCAGCAGAATTTTGAGCCACCCGTACATAGTTCAGGTGTAAGACACATGAGTGATTGGCTATAGGCCAAGTGGGAGATTGTTGGACAATTATGACACATAGCATCACTATTTTTACAGATCATGGTGTTGTTGTACAAATTAACTATGTGACAAAGGAAATTGCTCTTTTATCATTTGTAATTGGATTACCAAGTTATATAAATGATAGAAGGTCCTTATGATTAGTTCCGAATTGAGATGATATGAGACAGTATCGATCCACGAAGGTTTAATCATTAAATATCCTTAGTCGTAGTATTATCGAGATTGGACATCGATAATACGGAATAAACTAGTATTACACTTGTGCATGTTGTGGGAGCATAACGACATAGTTTTCATATATTTGGTATTGGAAACTCATGCAAGTGTAATATGAGGTTGTGTTTTACCGATGGTACGGAAAACAGCTTCGCTCTGGATAGACCTCTCGGAATTCCATTGGTAGCATAACTATGTATCTATGGAAGTTCGAATCAGGGTAGGTGTATTTGATCTTAACCTGAGACTTGCACCGCTAATACTTGCGACAATCAATATACTTTGGTTTTGGTCATCCAGGGCTTTAACAGGTTATGTGTACGCCTCTTCTGGGTATATTAAGAATCTTAGTGTATTGGGTGTGATGTCAAGATGGAAGTATCACTTCAGTTATAGTGGAGATGATGATCACGTAGGATACAGAACTAGTACTCTTAATTACTGCAGTCATCGGGATAATATGACTAGGTCATATTTATCCGATTATAGAGACTAGTTACTAGACATCCGATATATGCTTCGTACGGGGCAGACACTATTCCAACCCTATGACTTGTACGTGAACATCCGATACTGGATCGTAATACGCAATACTATGTATACTATGCCTGATACAGATTATATATTCCTTTAAGAATATTTCTGGAGAATTGGGTAGGCACGGTGCTTTACTAGAAGCCAACTATGTCTTGTAAATCGTTAAAAATATAGTACTAGGTACGAACGTGTTCGAATAGTCCGACGACCGGATTTACTACCAACATATCCGGGGATCTCATGGGTCACTTCTCGAAGATTCACCGATGACGTATGACTCGCACATTATTAATTTGGGATTAATAGTAGAGAGAGAAAATTAATCTAGGATTAATTACGGAGATATTTTATCTGGGATAAAATACTATTTAAAGAGAGAGAACGATTAATTTGGAATTAATCGGTAAAATAATATATTCGATATATTAAACTAAATTGGATTTCGACGCGGAATTAAAATTAGATTTTAATTCAGGCGAACGAGTTAATTTAGAATTAATTCGTTAGCGACATGAATAGTAATTTTACTTGGCATAATTATTTTATTAAATTTGATTTAATTACGTCGCAATGGAAATACGTTAATTTGGAATTAACGAACCTGAGCCCGGGAGTGTTTGCGGACCCACTCGCATTTCGAATCAAATGGGGCCCACAAGTCACATCACGTGTCCCATCATTAGTCAATCAAGTGATGGATGTCTTGTCACTTTGAGTGATGTGATGTAAAGTCACTTTGAGTGATGTATGGTGGTGGTTGGAAGACTTTAAAAGTCTTGTACCTTTTTGGAAAAATGGTAATTGTTTTTGGTATTTGAATTTTGGAAATTAAATAACCAAATACACAACACATATTCTCTCTCTCTCTCTCTGCAACACTCACGATTTTGGGAACCCTTTTTCCCTCCTCTCCCTCTCGGCTTTTGAAGCCAATTTTCATCTCACTTTCTTGCTTGGCCGAGACATAGAAGAAGAAACAAGGAAGATTTGTGGCAAATCTTTCCAATGTTAGCACATGAAGAGTCATCCAAGGTGATAGGGAAACAAACCCTTGAACATGGAATTACCATTAACAAAGCTTGGATCTTGAAGATTCAACAAGGAGCACAAAGAATGCCTTGGCCGAACCTAGGAGGAGAAGCTTGAAGAAAATGTTTTGTGTTCATCGCATCAAACTCCGATCTTTATAAGTATGATTCCGCCATACTTATTTATTGTATTCACATTGATTTCATGACTTGAATGATTTTGGGACTATAGTAGAAACCCAACAGTTAGGTTGTGAAATGCTTGAAGATATTGAAGTTGAGGAACATATAATTAATGCTTCACAAATGATTAATCCTGATGACTTGAAGAATGCCGATTGATCATGATGACTTGAAGTTGTGTACTTGTGTTGAATTTTTAGTTTGTTTATTTCATGTCATATTTCATGTTAAAAGTTCAAACTTATGTACTTGTGTTGAAAGTTCATCTTGTGTTATGTACTTATGTATGAAACTTAGCTATTATGTTATGTACTTGTCAGTTGTGTCTTGTGTTTGTGTTGAAATTTTTTTCCTTGTAGTTTGTTTATGATATGTAATGTACTTGTGTTGAAACTTGAAGTTCAAACTTAAGTATTTTTATGTATTTTGTAATTTCCAATTCAAACTTATCACATTTCTATTATGTATTCAAACTTGTTGTGATATTGTTAATAGTTAATACACAGTATTGATTCTATTAAATAGTGGAGTTAAAAAAAGTGGAGTTGCGGATCCCGGGTCCGGACCCGGATGCGTTTTATCGGGTCCACTACCGGACCCGGGTCCATTGAAGAGCTTGCGAATCCGGATCTGGGTCCGGATCCGGAAATTACCATCCCTATCCTGGAACCTCGCTCTTTCTTATTTTTCGCTCGTCTTCACTACTGACTTGAGCGTCGGAGTGCCTACGGCACCCACCATACCGGTGGGAAGAAACTCTCCGCTTACTCCATATTTGTTTTGCAGGATCGGTAGTGTCTCATCATACAAATTTTCGATTGTGGACCAGGCAAAATCCAGTGTCTATAGTGTTCTAGGTTAATACTTAGTAACAATAACCCAATTGAATGAAAAATGTATGGACTTATTGTGTGTTTGCTTAAGTGAAATTACAACCACAGGTTCTTTTATCCTATAAGATTTTCCCGAAGTTTTTTATTTGTCTTTACTTACCTACTCAGTTATTTAATTTAATCAGAACTCTTTCTCAACCAATGATTTAGTTTAAGTTAAATAGGTTACTCTTGATATTAATAAAAGAAATATTAAGTCCATATGAATACGATATCCGATATTTTATCACTGTATTACTTGAACGATATGTGCACTTGCATGCTAAATTTATAAAATCACAATACATGGACATCTTAGGCTGATACAACATGCATCTCGTATGATTAAATTGCTTAATGCAGCTTAGTTATCTAGACCATTCATTTATAAACTCTCTTCTACCATATTTTATAAACTCTTGCATTGAAAGTAAGAGATAGTGGTTTCAAGTTCTAAGGGATACATTTAATTTAAGATTTGGGTGGGGCTATGGTGCAATATATAAGGAAAATAATTAAACATTTCTTATAAAAAAAAAAAAAATGCTTTGAATTTAAGATACAAAAATAGGGGGTTTAAGATATTTGATGATCAATAGAAATATAATTTTCATATGTACCAAACAAGTAGGTGAAAATGGATTCTCTATTCATCATAAATTTCAAGAAGTTTGCATGATGTATTTACATTATTAGTTGTGTATGATTTAGATGTATTCTTTTAATGTTTTTATTTTTAACAACCACCAATCACATTTATCTATTTGATAAACAGCAAGCTAAGATGAATAGAAAATCCTGATCAAAATTGAACATAGTATTGTAGTTTCTTTAATAATTCCAAATATTTTTAGAAAATTTCTATTTCTCCTGAGGGAAATTCTCGATTTATTTGATTCTCGAATAGATATTTCATAAACCAATGTTGATTTATAATTGCTTATTAGAGAATCAAATTGAGAGATTCTCGAAAGGAAAATAACATTGCTCATATTTTTATGGTAATACCTCATAATTAAATTAAGCTTTCTCACTAGGGTTTTTCGTTTTGAGATTGATAAAATATAAAATGAAAATTTTAGATTTACGCACGTTTTGATAAGTGAATTAAAATAACCCTAACATCTCTCTCTTCTTCCTCAATAATCACACACTCTCTTTCTTAAAATTCGTTTCTCTCTCAAAAATAACCCTACCATCTTCGTATTCTTTATAAAATAATGAATTAAATTAAAATTGTTTGTAAGGATAAGATTGTCAAACCAGACATCATTAATTTTATTTTCGAGTCAAATAGACGAATTAATTAACATTGTAGTTATTATGTACATTTTATCAAACTTTAGGAAAGAAATGTAATCGCAACGAAATTCTATCTATCACCTTCACTGACCAGTTCCCAATGGTCGTGGATTGGTGGATTGGTGGATTGGTGATGTAAGGTAAGAATTTCACATTGAGATTCTGGATTTGATAAGAACCTAAGGTTGTCGGGAGTTTTACCTGTTCCACATAAGCTCAAAAAGGATGGTTTGGCGGCAGACTTTATTTAGAAATTGGAAATAATCATCTATCCACTGAAAAATTGTCTATTGTTAAAAAAAAAATCATTTTTGATAAAATGATATATGTACACCCGAAGTTCTTAAAAAGAAACATTTATCACAAAAAATTCTTCAAAAATTGAGTGTTTTTTTTTTAACCTCCACTAAATTTTGGGTGGATAGATGATAAAATTTCTTAAATTTATGATGGTAATTGATAATTTTTAATAACTATATAAATTATATTTTGTTAAAATTAAGCGTCTTTTCGAATATTATATAATTTTTGAGTCCACCTGTGATAATTTCCTTTTAGAAAATTTCATTTTCAAAAACTTTGTTCTCTCTGCGTTCTGTCTCCGCTAGCGGGTTTCGTTGACTTTCGTTAAGCCGTGTTTCTCTGCTTCATGGTGTTCTTCAAGCCGTGTTTCACGTTTCCCATAAGAAAAGAAAAATGGACAAAAATGTAAAATCATATTATGAATCTTCTTGTGATAGAAAAATATTTGTTTCTCCGGGGAAAATTGTAACACCCTGATAATCTCGATGACTACTAAGTTATGGATAACATAATACTTGATATATAATCATGTGAAAGTATGTATGGACTCGTGAAACTATTTTTTTTGGGACATTCGACAAATTCCTCGAAGTTCCGATACATAATTTATTCTAAGATTCAATACAGACAGCTCTTAGTATTTGAGACATAACATTTTCATACGATCTCCGATTTTTATGAATTTTATATCTTCGGAAAGGTAAGACCGAGACCTACAATTTTATATTGAACATTCTTATAAAATTAGATCAGAAACAAGTCATAAAATGTATTTTGTACAGCTATTACTATAGCACTCAGGATTTATCTAAAAATCTCATTATATGCCTTATAAAAAACAATAAAAGAAATTCTGCCCACTTACATATATAACAACCCATGTTTCTTTGAAACCTCAACCATTATTCATCTTCCTTCTCATTTTGGCAAGAACATCAGAAGCTTGAAGAGAAGCTTAAAGAAAAGCTTGGATGCAATTGATGTTGATCTTAAGTTTTTTTCTCATACAAAATCGACGTCAGAACACTCAGAAGTCACCGACATCGCATACCGCATCTGAATTGCCATAGCACAGTGAATGAATATTTTTCTTTTATCTAGGAGTATTTATTTCAGAATTTTAACTATGTCTTCAGATTATGATTTTGCATATCTTGATTTGATTAACCTATACTTGAAATTGTTGATTTCAAGCGAGTTGAAAATTATGATTTAAGCTTTTGATAAAACTTGGTTTCAGATTAATATTTTGATGATGAAAATGATTTCAAAGGTATGATTTTATGATTTTGGAGGCACGAGAGAAAAATCCACCTTAGATGTAACTTGATACAGATATGACATTGACGGATATAGGTAACCAATCCGGATATAAACGTGTGCACACAGGATACAGGACTATAGATGACAGATGCCTCTAGATCCTGGGTATATGACTAGTGGGTTAGCGAAGCCCCTAGACCCGGATTTCAGAGACAAGTTGGTGGCACTGATAGTACCATTGTTTACTAGTTTAGTGGCTTGGGGGACTGTGCGTACAACGTCCCAAGGCCACAGGATTATATACAGGTTGACATATGATATTTCTGATGATGATACATCTGATTTCTTAAATTGATGATTTTCAGAAAAGATGAGTTTTAATAAAAGAGTTTTCGAGAGAACTCATTTTTACAAAAAAAAAAAAAAAAAAGGATGTATTCAAATAAGAAAAGAGTTTTAAAAAAAGACAACTTTCTCAATTTGGTTTTGGTTTTAGAACCATGGATTTTCATAAAATATTTCAATTCTGTTTTAGACTGCCCACTCACTAGGTCGTTCAAACGATCTAACCCCATACTCCCAATATTTTTGTGTTGCAGGTACACCTGTAGGGTGAGCTCGAGAGGATGAATACTGTTGACAGTCACTTGGCTGTCAGGTCCACCAGGTTAAGTACAGAAATCAGCATAGTCTGTGTCAAGTAAAATTGCACAATATACGTTGTAGAGTATCTGTCTTTGAGTGTGTCTATTATTAGAATTGTAATGTAACCTACTATTGAGTACATTGTGGTGGATATTGGAGATGCATGTTATTGATTATTGAGTTGGGTAATGAACCCTTTGCATGAGTTATGTTTGTAATGAGTTTAACAATGTTGATCATGGTTATACGGTCGGAGGCTCGGGGAAATAGGATGGTGTATTCCCTGCCGGTAGCATCTCCAGTTACGGGATGTTAGAAAAATGATTTGATTCTGACAAAATTTGAATTTAGATTTAGTGTTGAGGTATATTAAATTTTCCATAATTTTTGATACATATTTTAATAATCAAAATTTATAAATTATTATTCAATTATTTTGACACAGTTTATATAGAGTATGAGGAGTTTATAAATTAGCCTATAAATTAGCATTTAAACTTAATATTAAACACATAATTAAAGTTAACGTTAGTTTATACTTTCATAAAATAATAATTTCACAACATAAGATTTTTTTTATGCTAGTTTCTATTTTATTTTTTATTTCACAACTTATAAATTAATTTATATTCTCGATATTTTACTCTTTATCAAATTCAACTTATCAATAAATGTTTATAAAAAAAATTAATATAAATTTAATTTAACACCGAATTTAAATCATACAAATTTCCTATACCGATGCATTTACATATAAAATAAATATGGTAAAAAAATATTGGTTTTGTCAGGATTCTGGAATGAGTGAGTGTTTTTATTTTTATTTTTGAAATAAATTTCAAAATAGTAACGGTGTGCTATTAAAAGGATAAGAAGTATGAGGTAAAAGACCTGAGGGTTTAAATATAGATATGGAATGTTGTTGTTGACGGAAGAAAAGATGTCACCCTGGAACGAAATCACCCTAGGATGAAGGAAGGAACGACGACAGGAAGGGTGATGGAGGGAGGAATGACGAAGAGTTCGGGACGACCGAACTAACGGCTAGAACGAAAATACGTGATGCAGTTGATCCTACGATCACAACAGTTGTGCGGTTTTCCCTCCACGATTGAGCAGTTGAGACACGTAGCTCAACGATTGAAGGCACGATTCAGCAAACTGCAGGGAGATACTGAGATCGTCTAATCGATTAACAAGCTATAAAAGCTCACATACACAGAGGAAGAGAGGACCGAAAATATGAAGACTCAAATGAGCATATTTTTATTTTTCATTTCGTAGATTGTAATCTTTAGGACTGTAAATTGTGTGCTTGTACCCCTTGGAGACTTATTCACTTAATCAAACACCCCTTGCTGGGACTTTGTATCAGGAGGTTTGAACCTTACATGCTCTTCTTTCTTCGCGCATAAAAACCATGCAAACAGTTTTTTTGGCGAACACGGTGGGTGATTCAGTGTAAGCAGTGGAGATGCCTCCGAAAAGAAACACTCAAACTGGCTCAAGTACGGAGGAAGGAAGACTGGAGCAAACCAACCAGCCCCACGTTCCAGCCTTAGTGGGTCATTTCGAGGGTCTCACAGACGCTAGTCGATACGAACCTATGAGGAAGTTTAGCCCTAACGCGGTACGCGCGCTGTTTTGTGAATTCACACAGGATGTTGTCGAACAGGTTATGCTTCAAAATGCGCATGTTATAGATAAATTCGTCTCAACTAGCAATTCATATTACGAAAACATGAAATTAGTCTCAACTAGCAATTCATTTTACGAAAACATGGCCAAACATCTGAGCTTGCTAAATGAATTAATGGCCAAATGTGTAAACGGTGGGACGGTACTGCCGTGGACTATGCCCATCCCTGCACCAAGCAGGCAGGAGGCTGGTCAAGTAATGCTCCTCCGCAAGAGACCAACGTCCCTACAGTCCTCAGAGGAGGAATGAGTCCTGGGAGCAATGGCCCATAATTAGGGCCAAATATGCACCAAGGGCCAAATATGGCACAACATGAAGTGGTGTTGCCCCAAGGTACCCAGGCTTCTCAGGGACAGAACCACGATTATGTCCCTTTTGTGAGAGGACCACAGCCGCCGCCTATAGCAGTGCCATTTAATGGCAATGACATGTTAAAGGAACAAATGACCGATATCATTCAAAATCAATTCGGCCTAGGCATACGGCCAATTCGGCCAAGATATCGGAAGCCGTATCCTGATTGGATCGATGTGGCATATCCATGGCCTATAAACTACAAGATATCAGATTTTTCGTTATTTACGGGGTCTGGGGAAGTTTCTACCATGGAACATATAGGACGATTCACCATTCAGTATGGGGAAGTTACTGATTTCCATAAATTGAGGTTATTTCACAGCTCACTTTCAGGAACAGCTTTCTCCTGGTATGTCAGTCTGCCGGCCAATTCGGTAGAAAGTTGGCAGCAAATGGAACAGCTGTTTCATGCGTAATTTTACAAGGCCGAATCTGAAGTAGCCTTAGTCGATTTGGCAAACCTGAGGCAGTTGCCAGGGGTGTGGGCCGAGAAATTCTTTCAGTGGTTTAAGGTAGCCTGAGGTCGATGCTACGTGTCTTTGCCCTAAAGGGAATTTGTGAGGATCGCTCAAAGTTGTCTCAATCTCGATCTAAAAAAGAAATTTCATGATCGCGAATTTTGGGACCTTCCTCAACTATCACTAATGTGGTGCGTTATGAGCGGTTATTACGAGAAGAAGAACAAATGAAAAATTCTAGCAAATGGACTTATTATAGAAACATTGATTACGAAATTGGCGAAATAGATGTCGAGTCGGCCGATTTATATTGGGTCGAATTGGTTAAAGGGAAGCCTTACGTTTGTAAGACGTGGGTGGAACCCCAGACCACTGAAAAGAATGATAAAAAGAGTAGAAACTTCTCTTTTGATATTACCAAAGTTGATGCCATATTTGACCAGTTGTATAAAGACAAATAAATTAGTTTGAGTGATCGGCATACATTGCCAACAGCCGAATAAATCGGTAGTAAAAAATATTACAAGTGGCACAATGCATGGTCTCAAACAACTAATAATTGTCTCGTTTTTCGAAATATTTTGCAGGATGCCATAGAATCTGGACGAATAATGTTCGAAAAAAAGATGGTAGTGGACAACAAACCTTTTCCAAAGTCTGTGGAATTGAACATGATCAAACCAGACCTTGCCAAAATGAGTCTGCCGAAGGTCAAATTGGTCCTAGATGAAGAAAAGCACCATCGTCGTCTAAGTGCCTTGGAAAGGATAAAAGCGCCTGCAGAGCATGAAGACCGACAAAACCATTCGATGCAAGAACAATATAGAGTGGATGAGGGAAGAAACTTGTGAAAGGCCCATAAAGAAAGAGTCAGGAGCATGGCAGCCACGGACCTTCGCACCAAGGTTCTATGGCGAGAATTCAAATTTCATCCAAAATGTAAGGACATTTAGGCCAAAAATTCATCGGCCCAATATATGGCATTCATACCGAAGGCCGTATTCGGGACAACGTCTAGGAAGGAACTATCCTCATGTGGATGAAATGACGAGGACGCAGTTGAGGAGACACCAGAGAAATTGTAGCTGTATGATGCGCCAACAAGGTGAGGTAAGGGCTACCACATGCCGTAGACCTCGTATCACGGAGAAACTGGAGGTGAGTAACAATGAGAGAGATAGCAAAGATGAAATAATAATGAGCTGCGAAGAACGCACCAAGTTTGATAGACGGAAACGAGACAAAACAGACGACGAAGAACCCCCTATTGTAATTCAGTTCGGCAGTATCCTACTGTTTATGGCCAACCATTACTTGTTGCCCAGAAAATTCAAGGGGGACAACAGTTGGGAAGCTGGAACAAGTGAGGATGTCTATGTGGGTGATGAGACCGAATTTACAGCGCTCTCAATAACAGATAATGAAGCTTCAGATGAGGAAATGACCAACATAGAAGAGGAAATAGATATTAAGATCGAAGCACGAAGAAGAGGATATCACAGAATCGGCTTCTCAAAGAGTTATACGAAGCCGAAAACCCTGCAGTTGGAACGTTAGGAGAGGACTTGGGACGATTTCCATACCTCGTCCTATACGGGACACCCAAAATAAGACGGATGATCACTAGGGCAGAAAAACGAAGAGTGACCGTCAATAATGTCTCGCTTAATACACCAGTCACACTACCACCTCCTGGGTGGGATACGGGAGGAGAAGTGCCTCGGGCCAGCAACGAGAATGAGCAGATAGGCATATCAGGAAAGGTGATATTCCCAAAGCCACCACCACAGATGACAAAACACCTTCGACCGTTTTATGTAAAAGCGAAGGCTAATGAGATATTTGTCACCAAGGTGTTGATCGATAATGGGGCTGCCATTAATGCAGTTCCAGTAAGGATGCTAAGGCGTTTAGAAAAATCAGAAGAGGACCTCATCCCTACAGAAGTGGTGCTAATAAGTTTTAATGGAGGGGCGAAAACGGCCAAAGGGGTTATTCCACTTGACTTGCAAGTAGGAAGTATTACAAAAACAATAGTTTTCTTCGTTATAGATGGGCCGACGACATACAACATGCTACTAGGACGAGATTGGATACACGAAAGCCGATGCATTCCTTCATCCCTTCATCAGTGTCTAGTTTTCTGGAACCAGAGGGACGGGGTGGAAATAGTACATGCTGACAATAAGCCTTTCGCTGCAGAAAAAAATTTGGCCGAGTACTTCATGTACGAAGGAAATTATGGGCCGATCAGAGTTCTAAATGAAGGGGAAAGTCTGACCATTATGGCCCAAAATGACGAACCATACCCCACAGGACTGCTAAACGATTTGTTCGCACAAACGAGACCAACCACAGTGGTCTTTGGAGAACTAACGCATGGTAATTTAAATGAAGAGTAGGCAGAATAAGGAACAAGCCGCCCTGGCGGCCACTAAGGCCAATCTAATGGCCTATATAGTAGGGCGAGAAGATGAGGACGAGGCTCAGGCCGTGATTTCGGCCTTAAGAGGTAAACTGCTGGCACATCAGACAGAGGATAAGATAAGAGAACTATGCGGAGTGGATTGCTTGATAGAAGGAAGTGGCGACAGTGAAGAATCAATGGAAGAAGAAAAATACGATCTGAATGGACGACATAAGGCAAACATCTCAAGATGACAAGATGCATTGGATGAAGTAAATCTGGGGAGTGAACATGAAAGGCGCGTCATTTACGTCAGCAAGGAATTGGAGTCCCAGGTACGTGAAAAGCTGGTCCGTTTACTGCGAGAATACAAAGATTGTTTTGCATGAGACTACAATGAGATGCTTGGTTTAGATATGGCATTGGTGGAGCATATGTTGCCAATCATGCCAAGCCATAGGCCTCATAAGCAGCCTCCCCGGAGTTTTGCACCTAATGTCATGCCCGATATTAAAAGAGAAGTTGAACGCCTTTTAGAGTCGAAATTTATTACGAAGACCAGATATGTGGAATGGTTGTCAAATATCGTCCCAGTCAGGAAAAAGAATGGAAAAATAAGAATCTGTATAGATTTTAGAAATTTAAACCTAGCGACACCAAATGATCAATACCCAATGCCCACGGTAGATTCCCTAGTGGATTCCACGACAGGGTGTCAAGTATACTCTTTATTAGATGGGTATGCAGGTTATAATAAGATTTACATCGCCGAAAATGATGTACACAAAACGGCCTTTAGGTGCCCAGGTTCTCTAGGGTGTTATGAATGGGTGGTGATGCCGTTCGGCCTGAAGAACGCTGGTGCCACTTATCAGCGGGCCATGAATTTAATCTTTCATGACATGATCGGCGAATTTGTAGAGGTCTATGTGGATGATATAGTGGTAAAATCTGTGACCATGGAATAATATTTTAACCATTTAACAACGACCTTTGAGTGAATGAGAAAGTTTAAACTGAAATTGATTCCTACCAAATGTGCTTTCGGGGTGTGTGCAGGAAATTTCCTAGGTTTTCTAGTACACCAACGGGGAATCGAGATTGATGCCAAAAAATTTCGGGTAATCACCGAAGCTAAACCTCCCCGAAACAAGAAAGAGTTACAGAGATTCTTGGGGTAAATTAATTTTTAAGACGATTTATCTCTAATTGTGCAGAAAAAACAAAGGTGTTCTCCTCTTTATTGAGGTTGAAAGACAATGACGAATTCGTCTGGACCGAAAAGCATCAAAAACTTTCGATAGTCTGAAGAAATACTTGTCACAGCCGCCAGTGATGGTACCTCCAGTGCCAGGAAGGCAAATGAAGTTGTACATATCGACCGAAGAACAGTTCATAGATGGGATAATCGCGCAAGATGATGACATGAACGTCGAAAGAGCCATTTATTATATTAGTAGACAATTGTTGAATTATGAATGTAATTATTCGCGAATGGAGAAATTATGTTTGGCGTTGTATTTTACATGTACTAAATTACGCGCCTACCTTAGGCCGAATATAGTATGCTTGATCACTAGAGTTAATATAATAAAGTACATGTTTTCTCGTCCCATCTTGCATCAAAGAGTTGGTTTTTGGTCATTGTCACTTTCAGAATTTGACATACGACATGAGCCCCAAAAGGCTGTTAAAAATCAAGCTTTGGCCGACTTCTTGGCCGATCACCCATGTTTAAGCACTGTTAGAGAAATAGAAATGGATCTGGACGAATGCAGTCTGAAACCGTGGATAATATATTTTGACGGATCTAGCACGATGAACGGGGCTGGAATGGGGATAGTTTTAGTCAGCCCGTTGGGAGAGTCATTTCGGTTCGTAATCAAGTTAAGCGAATATTGCACTAACAACCAAGCTGAATATAAAGCCTTGATATTTGGGTTAGAGATACTCCTCACTATGGGAGTAACTCACGTATCCATCAAAGGAGATTCACAGCTAGTGATCCAACAAGTGATGTGAACCTTTTAATGCCAAAGCCCATCAGTCATGGCATTATTGGATGTAACCAAAGAGTTAGTAGATCAATTTGATCATGCTGAGTTGGAACACGTTCCAATGGCAAAGAACGAAGTGGCCAATAATCTTGCCCAAGCAGCTTTTGGGTATAAACAGACAAATATAGATGGGATATATAGAAGTGAGGAGGTTAGGCCAGCCCTGATGAGATGAAATAGGGAGACAAATGTCATGCCCATCGAAATTGAAAGGGAAGACGATTGGAGAAGCGAGATCAAAATATTTCTAAGACAACCCGAGGGTGGGAAAGATCGAATGCTAAAACTTAAAGCCCTGAATTACGTAATATCGGGAGATGTGCTATATAAGAAACGCCAAGATGGACTGTTATTGAAGTGTGTGGGGCCATCTGAGTCCAAAACTATCATGGCCAAAATACATGAAGGTGTTTGTGGGGCTCACCAAGCCGAAATAAAAATGAGATGGTTGTTATACGGAGTGGCTATTATTGGCCGAAGATGGGAGAATCGTGCATCTCATATGCCAAAGGGTGTATTGCTTGTCAGAGGCATGGGTCTATCCAAATAGCAACCATCAACCAACCAGATATCACATGGAAAATAGTGCAGATTGAGAGCATATAAAGGATAAAACTTACTCAAGTACCTAACTAAGAACCACTCCTACCCCCAAAAAAATCTCGGATTGCCCCCTTTCAACCAGGCAACATTCCTTATTGGGTAGATGAAAGAAGAAAGAACAGAAGGAGCAGGCCAAAGCCAAGAAAAAGAAAAGACATGCGTGGAGCAGGAGCGAGTAAAAATAAGTTGTGAAATGGAATGTAAAACTGTTCGCTAATGGCCATCCACACGGTGTGAGGTGTGAAATGAAATGTAATGTTGTGGATGGGCTACATCCGTTAACGACAGTTGTCCAGGGACCTCGGTGTGGAAGGTACTGCATCCCCTGATTGCGGATGAGTCATACTCGTTGACAGCGGCTGACCGTTTTCCTTGGTATGAAGGATGCAGCACTCAGCCTCACGAATTCTCTAGACTGAGGGATTGGCCAGATGGGTAAGGTAAGAAGCTCATCGGGCCAGTCCTCGATTGGCGTAGCCGTCTTCCCTGAACGAGGAAAGAACGAACCTGGATGGAAGACCGAAAAATTCACCTCGATCTTCACTTACAATTCAATCAAGGTGAATTTGAGGGACAATTGTTGACAGAAGAAAAGATGTCACCCCGGAACGAAATCGCCCTAGGACGAAGGAAGGAACGACGGCAGGAAGGGTGATGGAGGGAGGAATGACGAAGAGTGCGGGACGACCGAACTAACGGCTTCGACAAGCAATATTAAATACGTGATGTAGTTGATCCCACGATCACGAAAGTTGTGCGGTTTTCTCTCCACGATTGAGCAGTTGAGACACGTAGCTCAACGGTTGAAGGCACGATTCAGCAAACTGCAGGGAGATACTGAGATCGCCCAAGTGATTAACAAGCTATAAAAGCTCACCTACACAGAGGAAGAGAAGACCAAAAATATGAAGACTCAAATGAGCATATCTTTATTTTTCATTTCCTAGATTGTAATCTTTAGGACTGTAAATTGTGTGCTTGTGCCCTTTGGAGGCTTATTTACTTAATCAAACACCCTTTGCTGAGACTTTGTCTTAGGAGGTTTGAACCTTACATGCTCTTATTTCTTCGCGCATAAAACCGCGTAAACAGTTTCAGAGATCCATTTTAATTAATTTGAAATTTGTAAACTAGTAACCACTGGTTAGCCTAATGGCGAAGTAACCCAAAACAAAATTTAATGCTTTTAGATAATTACGGATTTCATTCTTTGTATTTATATTTGTATTTTTTAATTTAAATAAATAAAATTTTGTGGATCTGGGTCCATAATTTTTAATGGATCAGAGTATTATGAATTTGAGTTATTTATTAAATGAATTTTAATATCATGATTCGTATTCGATTCTTTTGATAAACGAATCATAAATTATTTGTTTAGCCATGATATGATTTACCGTATTTTATTTCACAAACATATATATTTGAAATACATAATAGATTTACTAAAAATGACCCATCAAAACTAAGCAATATTATTTTTCTATGGTTATTGACATCAACTTCTCGAACTTAATTAAAAATAATAAAAAACTAGCAAAAAAATAATAAAATAAATTGGTGAACTCGAATTCGTATTCGATTCGTTTAATAAACAAACCCAATCGAATTAATTTATTACTAAACGAATCAATTTTTCCAAATTCATATCATCTTTAATTTGAATGGAACAAATAAATAAATTATGATCCAAATTCTCAATCCTATTATGTACGTAGCTTTGTATTGTACCCCTGCAGTATTAATTTTTTTGTATGATCCAAAAAAGAAAATTAATTTAAATTTTTATTGGTATTGAAAGTACCTTTTTTTTTATTAAAAAAAATATATATATATATATTTCGTCACGTTTGCAATCCATCAATTCACACGGAGTTCAGATTTCCTTGTTTTCAAAATCTACTCAATATTAATAGTTCATCAATAGGTAAGGCGCAAATCCAGTTACTATGCGGTTTTGAAATCGACGGTCATGAAATCCTTCGAAAATGTAATATTAGTGGTCTCACATGTCCAATAATATCTTGACATACGCATATTTAAAAGTAAAATTATATAAAATATAATGCAACTACGTCATATTATTTTTAAAAGAATTACTCCTCAACGAATAAACGTGTCAAATACTCTTGGATTGTTTTTTATTTTCGTTATTATTGAGGTTAGAATGAGGTAAATCTAGCACTGAGTATGAATGAAGAATAAAATTGATCATGAATATAAATAGTGGTTCAAATTAGTCGTTGACCATGACTTTTAACTTTATACTGAAATATCATTTGTAATTTCATTAGTAACTCTTATTAAAATATATTAAAACATGTTTAACTTAATTTTTAACAATTGCGAAGAAGATATAATGTAAAGAATTTGTAACAATTGCGAAGTGAAGAGGGTGCGAAGTAAATAAGTAGTTTTAGAATTAAGGGTGGCAAAAAATTCCGGGTCCGGGGTGAAAAAAACTCGGGCCGGGCTTCAAAATGAGAGATCCGATTCGGGCCCTGATTCGAGCCGGGCTCAACGAAAATAGCCCGGGCCCGGGCTTAAAATAAATAATTATATATTTTTGTTTATTAAACATATATATTTATATAATAAATTTTTTATATTAAAAAAATTGGGCCTGGGCCAGGCCTAGCCCGAGATCGGCCCGTTGCCGTCGTTATCTAGAATTAGTCTAATAATTAATATTTATTTCATCTAACAGTTAGTCTTAATTTTCATTAAGGGTAAACTGAATTTTCATAAATGGATAGAATTCTCTATATGTGAGTTTCATTTTTATATTTCCAAATAGAATGAATTATGAAAATTTGAGATGAATGAAAGAAAAATTATCTTGACTATAATTATAAAAACTGACCAAATAATAAAATAATTATTCAAGTACTCATTATTCATTCATTCTCCGTGAAATTGCGAACAAAAACGTGAGCTTATCATATAAGTCACTATTATGGTATCAAAATTACATGTTCAATAACCAAAATAATATGTTTGTAATTAAGGGATACCATTGATGTGCCCCATCATATAACGTGAAAAATTCATTTTCACTCGGTGAACACAATCTTCTAAGTAGCAATGCCTGATAAGTGATAACTTATCAATTATAAAATGGGACATTATATAAACATATCTAACTTAAAAATCTTTGTATATTCAATATTCAGAATAAATAAATAAATCGGCCTGTCTCTATATGCATATATTCAATTTTTCAAAGCTGTAACATAACTTGCAAGTGGCTGACTATATTTGACTCATGCTTTTCTCGATTGGAGTGAACTATATTCCCAAAAATCAATTAAATAACTAATCTAGGAATTTGTAACATATATTTTTTTTCTTTGATTAATGCGAGCACCATTTCTTGCGTATAAATACACATCATAACAAGTATCTTTCACAATAAATAGTTCAATCTTTCACAATAAATAGTTCAACTCTCACTTCCCCTTTCTCAAATTTATTTCCCTTCACTTGATCGATAGCAATGGAAGTGGCATCTCAATCTCATAATAATGAGAATACTGAACCTTCAAATCGCGTATTGGGGTTTATGAAATCCATTCCTCAAAAAATCATAAACAAAATCATTGAAAAGGCAAGAGAGGCAAAGAAATTAGGCACTGATGATCCAAGAAGGATCATTCATTCATTCAAAGTAGGTCTAGCTATCACTTTGGTCTCGTTATTCTACTACTTTAAACCACTCTATGAGGGTTTCGGTGTCTCCGCAATGTGGGCTGTTTTAACCGTTGTCGTCGTCTTCGAATTTTCTGTAGGTAAGCTAATTATCAACTATTTCATGTAATGAATATACTTATATTTAAAGAGATATTTCCTTTGACATTCTTCTCCGTGTGCACACCTATCATTTGACTTAATCGTATCACGTGGATAGGTAGCTAATGTGAGCCTAGTCTTTTAACTGATTCGTGTCATGTAAATAAATAATGTTGTTTGAATTCAAATATCATATTGAAATTTGTTAACCTAATTCAATCCAAAAACCAATTTACGAATTGAAATTACATTATGTTTATATAAACGTGTTGATTTAGGCTGTGCTGATCTTTTAGAAAACGGAATGTAACATTTTTTTTTATTTGGGTAAATTTTATTTCAGGAGCAACACTTGGGAAAGGATTGAATCGGGTATGTGCAACATTGCTAGGTGGTGGCCTTGGAGTGGGAGCTCATTGGATAGCTTGTTACTCAGGAAAAGAGGGCGAGCCAGTAGTAATCGCATTCTTTGTCTTTATAATCGCTGCCATGGTGACATTTCTCAGATTTTCCCCGAAAATGAAGGCCAGATATGATTACGGGCTAGTGGTGTTTATCTTGACCTTCTGCTTGGTCTCTGTATCCGGTTACCGAGAAGATGAAGTCATACACATGGCTCATGAGAGGGTCACAACAATTGCCATTGGTAGCTTTACTTCTTTGGTTGTTTGCATTTTGATTTGCCCTGTATGGATTGGAGAGGATCTTCACAATCACGTTGCTGACAACTTGGAAATACTTGGCAAATTTTTGGAAGGTAATTAACTTCCAATAATAAAAATTGTCTTGGAATTTGGATCCAGTACTAAATTAAATTATGCTGAACTTTTTATAATCTACTGTGACACATGTATTATTTATCTAGATGAATAGTTAAGATTGAATTACATATAAATTTTTATCAAATAATTATCTATCACAATTTATATAAAAAAAAAAAAAAATCATAGTAAAGTTTGACCCAACACTAAATTCATGTCCCATGCAATGTATAATTCAAAAAATTATTTATTCTTTTATATATATATATATATATATATATATATATATATATCAACTTGCAGGATTTGGAGGTGAATATTTTAAAATATCTGATGATGGACCGGCTAATCCTGACAAATCATTTCTTCAAGAATATAAAAGTGTCCTCAACTCAAAAAACAGTGAAGAAACCATGGTGGGTAAAAAGCTCCTTCTGGCTCACTAAAAATAAAATAAAATAAAATAAAATAATAAAGATAAACATTTCTTAAAATGTTTATTTTGCTTTTCAGGCAAATTTAGCTAGATGGGAACCAAGGCATGGTCGTTTCAAGTTCCGTCATCCATGGAAACAGTATCTCAAAGTTGGAACCCTAACACGCGAATGCGCCTACAAAATTGAAGCTCTTAACTGTCATCTTAATTCAGAGAAACAGGTATATATATTATGAACTCTTTATGCTCGCTATATAGTTCACTTGACAAATTTTTTTTTTTTTTTTTTGAACAGGAACTATGGCCGGAAGAAATCCAAAGCAAAATTCAAGAGTTATACACAACGATTAGCTCAGAAACAGGGAAGGCATTGAAGGAATTGGCATCAGTAATTAAAACAACCACACAATCATCATCAGTTAATTCCCACATTTCCAACTCAAAGGCTGCAGCTGAGACCCTCAAATCCCTGTTCAAAACATCCGTCTTGGGACCAGACACTGATCTGTTTGAGTTAGTTGAAGCTGCTGCAGTCGCTTCAATGCTAATGCATGTTGTAACTTGCACTGAGAAAATAGCAGCTTCTGTTAATGATCTAGCAAAACAAGCAAGTTTCAAAAGCTCAAATAACAGTAACATGATTCGGGGAAATACTCGTTTGCTCCGCCAAGGCACAGTGCAGCCAATTTCTGGCAATGAAGGACCGCATCATGTTATCACAATTGGGGAAAAATAATTTACCTGAAATGTTTGGGGAATAACTACATATATATGATAGTGAAAGGATACTTACTAACACATAACAATTCAATGGTCAAGTTGATTTGGCAGTACTGATTAATCATACTGCAAGGAAGTTTATTTAGAGGATATATATATATATTTTTTAATTTTTCTATTTTTGGGTGAATAGTGACAGAATCTTTCATTCTGTCAAGTTTAACCTGTAATTAGCATGTATTGGTCTTTTTTGAGCCACCAGATGTGTGTTTTTTCCTTGTTTGTTCCTCTTTATTTGAAAAAAACTTTGATGAGTATTCTTATGAACTTGTAAATCTTATGAGATATCTTTGGCTAAAGTTATTGCAGCAAAAATAAAGGAAGAAAAAGGTAGGGAAATTATCATCGTTTCACCCGATATTTGGCGAAATTTTAATTAAACCTAAAGACCTTTAAAGTGTATTAAAATCCATTTGGAGCTACTAATTATGTATCAATTCCCATATGAAATCTTAGAAAAATTATCAACCTTCTACTATTGATCTTTGGAAATTGATACACTTTAAAAATTTTCGGGTTTGATTGAATTTTCATCAAACTTCAAGTGGAAAAATATAACACTCCGTATGAGTTAGGATTCTACCGGTAGGAGACAAAATAACCTATCTTCATAAGTCTCAAACTTAAAGAAAAACGGACATGACGAGCCTAAATTTATACAACCTATAACACAGTCCAACACCACAATACGACCTATAATGAACAATACATATAAGGACCTCGGGTCTGCCACTCAAGACACATCAAATGCTTATCATCAATACTTAAGGGCTTCGTGCACATAATTACACATACAAATCAAAAAGCTTTTATTCAAATATACATAACAACTTGCTCAACACGATTCAAAATATAGAAATAAACAACTTGATTTCTAAACTTCTACGATACTTCCCAAAACACTAGAGTTGATGACTACAACTTGGGTGATATGTCATCTCGAGCATGACTTCCAAGGGCTTGAAGGGCTGACCAACCTAGTCGCCAACTTACAATACTAGCAAACTGTATTGATGTGAGTTATAAAACTCAGTAAGTAATAATACTTGTATCATAACTGAAATAAGAAAAATAGGTTAAGATAATAATAATATATATCAAAAATATATAGCAGAACTTCCAAAACATGCTTATACACATAATATATAGTCATATGCCCTAGTTTATGCATACCATACTGTCTGAATGGATTCTCTGACCAGTACTGCTATGACACATTACCAACTCATCAATCAAAACTATTCACACTTTCACGACCCCCTCCCTAGAGCGGGCTCAACCCTAGAAAGAGGTCCGCGAATCACTTCAGCTCGAGCACCTATATGTCACACAATTTAACCAAAAGTTCGCAAGAAATATAATATCCCATAAAATGTAATCCAAATAAATCCTAACAAGTGTTGACACCATAATAAATGTCTTAAAACATGAAAGTCATCCTAAATGTCCTATCTCAAAGCCAAAAGAAATGTCTGGACCAACCCGACTGACGGCTGTGGCAAACGAGTAAAATCCTGGTACTGATACTGCTACTGATGCGCTAGCGAACTACCTGGGATGTTTGGGAAATGGGGGGGTGAGCTTAAAGAGCTCAGTAAGTAAAAACACTCATACTCTCAACATGACCTCACCAGTAAAATATATATATGATAGTGGATATATGAAAATAAACAGTTAATATATATAACAGGTAACTCAGGCAAAACATACTCACAACAACACAATCTCAATCAAACAAGGTTTGCTATCCGGATTCGGTATAATAATGGATTGAAACCATTGGGAGAGTCCCTCTCTTACCCCCAAGGTTTTCCACCATATAAACTCGTATAAATGTGCAAGAGGGGGATTGAACCACACGCCTTTTCTAATCTAGCATAAACTCACATAATCTCGCATATCCGACCATTATCATACTAAATCCGGAAGCACAACAACCATCTCATACAGCATCCAATACAATAAATCTCATCGCATTTCATCCATCAACTCATCTCAAAGTCACACAATACTCAAATACTTCGGTTCATATTACAAGCATACAATTTATACTCAGAAGTTATATTCATAATTTTCGTTTTCTTGCTATCAATTACTCAGTCAATTTTCCAACAATACGTATATAAATATATTTATATTATATTACATAAACTCATATATCAAACATCAATCAACAAACATTTATTTTAAGAGATTCATCATGCTTTGTACTTACCCCAATCCACGCAAAACTCTCTATATCTATATGTCCTCGGTAAAATCTGGAAAAAGTATAAAATTATGATCAGGTCCCTATATTTTACTAAAATTCTGATTTTATCCCTAAACTTTTCAAATTTATAATTTAACCCCAATACTCTCCAATATTATCAACTTAGTCCTAAAACTTCCAATTATCTCATATTACTCGCTAAAAAAATCAGTATTTACTCATTTAGATCCCTAAACATGCTAAATTATGAATAATTCCAAAACTATCAAAATATTACATATACACCCATAAAACTGTAAAATATAACGTACCGCACTCCAACGACTTCTGAATTTCAGAACGAGGTGGTCCACGGATAGTACACATCAAGAGGATCACAACGGTAGCGGTGGTAATGGCGGATACTCGACGATCACCGACGAACAATCGAACAACGTTAACTCTCGTTCTAGGCTCGTTTCACGACAACAGAAAGTACGAATTGGGAATAATGAAGTGTCTAACCCGCATATCTCGATGAGATGAAGATTTTGGTCCGGGAGGTGTCGATCACGCACGGTGACGCGTGGGGTGCGTGAGGAGACAATGTGGCGGTGCGTGGGAAGGAATCCGGTGATGGGACTGACGACGTTGGCTTCGTCTCGTGAGAGGATTCTCCAGATGTGGTCACTTGCCGGAAACTATGGCCAGAAGACGTCGAACGATCCATTTCAATCTCATGCTCACACTTTCTCTCTCTCTTGTGTTTTCTTTCTCTACTGGTTTTGAGTGTTCTCTCTCTACGGATCTGCCTCTCTCTCTCACTGAGCTCTGGGAAAAATGCTTCAAAACACTGGTTATCTTTTGTTATTTCTCTCACACTAAGCACACCCAATAAAAAGAGAATTAGTTTTTATTTTGTTTCTTTAAATAAGAGAGGTAGTTGAATTTTATAAGTAGTGTGTGTGTGTGTTTGCTGATTTTGTGGGGAGTGGGGGATAAGAATTTGAATAAGATTGAAATAGATAATGGTAGATATCACAATCTACACACCTTATAAAAATTTCATACTCGAAATTTCTCAATCTTCTAATAGCTCTGGATATTTCTCTCTCACATTTGAAGAACTTGGCATACAACTACTCCTTCCTCAAAATATCCAATACCAATCACAGGTGCTAGTCGTGATCGATCCGAGATCGCGAATATACAAGGATGTCATCAATGAACACCACAATAAACTTATCCAAGTACGGCTGGAACACTCTATTCATCAAACACATGAACGTTGCAGGTGCATTAGTAAGTCTGAATGGCATCACTAAGAACTCATAATGTCCGTATCTAGTGCGAAATGCAATCTTCAAAATATTCACATCATGAATCCTCATCTAATGATATCCTGATTGAAGGTTGATTTATGAAAACAATGAGGCTCCCTGAAGTTGATCAAACAAGTCGTCGATACGAGGCAACATGTACCGGTTCTTAATTATATACCGTATCTATATACCGTATCTATCCTAATGTCCTTTCCCGAAGAGAGACTCACAATCAAAGGAATCATGTCGGACTCCGCTACACTACCCAAGAAAAATGACTACAAGCAGTGAAAATAAAAGAATGTGTGGAACATGTATCAAAAAGAGCTCGGATAAGTGTACATGATACTCGAACTATTCCAGATACAACATCACCACCATCATGCACCTCCTGCTCTGTCACTGCGAAAACTCGTCCCCTGTCAGCATCAGGTGCACTATAAGTCTGAGATGTCTGTCCTCTACCACCATATGCTCCACTCGGAGTCCATCTGCCTTTGCCCCGTGGAAAACCCCAGCCTCGCCCACGACTACTACCAGAACTGGTCCCTCTACTACGTCTTGCTGTCACTGATCCTCCTGCTGGTTGATCAACTCATCGAGATCCATCCCTAGCGGTATAATCTCTGGCTAAATGCCCAACCTTCTGACACTCAAAACATCTCTTTCCCCTGTTGCATTGTGTGCTGATATGTCCCCCCTGACCACAATTATAGCATCAACTTGTGCTAGTCGGTCCAGATGCTACACTCGCTGCACTCTGATCAACAGATGGTATTGTGCCCCTACTATAGACCTGCTCTGTTCGACCCTCACGAAACTATCCTCTATGAGGTGAACTCTGTGTGCCTATGGGTGGTCTCGACTGCGGAGAATACTGTTCTACTATTAGGTCTACTCTGTCTCCCATCAGAAACCTCATCTCGCCCTCTCTTCCTGCTATCTCAGAAGGTGGCTCTATTCTCCCTCTCGACCCTGATGTCACTCTCTGCAATCATAGCTCTGTCAACTAGTACCGTTTAATGCAGTTTCCCCAAAATCGAGATTTGTGACCAAATCTTCTGTCTCAGTCCGCCCTTGAACTCCTCACATTTGTCTTATTCCCGTCGAATTAGCTCTGGGTAGTATCGAGATAGGGAAATCATCCGCCTCTCATACTCCATCACTGTCTCCGATGGTCCCTAAACATATGTTCAAACCGACAACGCTTCTCACTACAATAAGCATAAGGGAAGTAATTCTCATTTAAGGCTTCCTCGAACATATCCCAGGTGATATATTGAGGTCTTCTAAGTTTATCAACTCTCCAATAATCCGGTGCTCTCAGTCTATCTGTAAGTATAGTCTCAGTGTGCTTCCACCAAATCTCCGCCTCACTTCTCATCATAAAAGCAACAAACCTCACATTCTCTTAATCTGTCAAGTCTAACACACTTAATATATGCTCAATATCATTCTTCCATTTCTCATCAGCGAGGGGATCAGTTGTATCATGAAACTGAGGAGGCCTTTAATTAAGAAACTAGTCCAGCTTGCTCGCACTACCACCGTTGTTCGAGGGTACATTAGCCACTGGTCCTTTGGAAACCATCTGAGCAACAACATCAATAAACCTCCCCAGAAAATTTCAAGATTTTTGGTAGTCGGGGGAACTGAAGGAACGACATGAGTCATATCAGGTACAGCCCGAGGAGCCGGGTCAGGTGTAACTTCAGGAATAACAGTGGGGGCAGCTATCGAAACTACTGGAGGTATGCGTCGAGAACCTTTGCCAACCTCAAAAATTGGCGGGACACCAGATGAAGCTACATCCGGTTCAGGATCTACCGGCTGAGTCTGAGGTCTCTCAATATTAAGCTCCGACACTCTTACGTATCGTCGAGCTCTTCCTCTCCCACGTTGAATACCAGTACTACGGCCACGTCCAGACATTTTCTTACAAACACAGAGCTATTATTTAATATTCTCATCTAAGGCAAGGTGTCTACAGAATCTATAACCTACGCTCTGATACCAAAATTTGTCACGACCCTCTCCCTAGAGTGGGCCCAACCCTAGAAAGAGGTTCGCGAATCACTTCAGCTCGAGCACCTATATGTCACACAATTGAACCAAAAGTTCACAAGAAATATAATATCCCATAAAATGCAATCCAAATAAATCCCAATAAGTGTTTACACCACAATAAATGTCTGAAAACATGAAAGTCATCCTAAATGTCCTATCTCAAAGCCAAAAGAAATGTCTGGACCAACCCGACTGACGGGTGTGGCAAACGAGTCAAATCCTGGTACTGATACTACTACTGATGCGCTTGCGAACTACCTGGGATGTTTGGGAAATAGGGGGTGAGCTTAAAGAGCTCAGTAAGTATAAACACTCATACTCTTAACATGACCTCACCAGCAAAATATATATATGATAGTGGATATATGAAAATAAACAGTTAATATATATAACAGGTAACTCAGGCAAAACATACTCATAACAACACAATCTCAATCAAACAAGGTTTGCTATCCGGATTCGGTATAATAATGGATTGAAACCATTGAGAGAGTCCCTCTCTTACCCCCAAGGATTCCCACCATATAATCTCGCATAAATGTGCAAGAGGGGATTGAACCACACGCCTCTGCTAATCTCGCATAAACTCGCATAATCTCGCATATCCGATCATTATCATACTAAATCCGGAAGCATAACAACCATCTCATACAGCATCCAATACAATACATCTCTTCGCATTTCATCCATCAACTCATCTCAAAGTCACACAATACTCAAATACTTCGATTCATATTACAAGCATACAATTTATACTCAGAAGTTATATTTATAATTTATGTTCTCATGCTATCAATTACTTAGTCAATTTTCCAACAATACGTATATAAATATATTTATATTATATTACATAAACTCACATATCAAATATCAATCAACAAATATTTATGTTAAGAGAATCATCATGCTTTGTACTTACCTCAATCCACGCAAAACTCTCTATATCTATATATACTCTGTAAAATCTGGAAAAAGTATAAAATTATGATCAGGTCCTTATATTTTACTAAAATTATGATTTTACCCCTAAACTTTCCAAATTTGCAATTTAACCCAAATACTCTCCAATATTATCAATTTAGTCATAAAAGTTCCAATTATCTCATATTACTCGCTAAAAAAATCAGTATTTACTCATTTAGGTCCCTAAACATGCTAAATTACGAATAATTCCAAAACTATCAAAATATTACAGATACACCCATAAAACTATAAAATTTAACGTACCGCACTCCAATGACTTCTGAATTTCAGAACGGGTGTTCCACGGATAGTACACGTCACGAGGATCACAACGACAATGGTGGTAATGGCGGATACTTGACGATCACCAACGAACAATCGAACAAAGTTAACTCTCATTCTAGGCTCGTTTCATGACAACCGAAGATCCGAATTGGGGAAATAAGGTGTCGCGTATCACGATGAGACGAATATTTTGGTCTGGGAGGTGTCGATCACGCACGGCGACGATGGCCGGAAGACGTCGAACGACCCTTTTTTCTCTCATGCCCAAACCTTCGCTCTCTCATGTGTTTTCTCTCTCTACTTGTTTTAAGTTTTCTCTCTCTACGGTTCTGCCTCTCTCTCTCAATGATCTCTGGGAAAAAAGCTTCAAAACAGTGGTTATCTTTTGTTGTTTCTCTCACACTAAGCACACACAATAAAAAGAAAATTAGGTTTTGTTTTGTTTCTTTAAATAAGAGAGGTAGTTGAATTTTATACGAAGTGTGTGTGTGGTTGCTGATTTTAAGGGGAGTGGAGGATTAGAATTTGAATAAGATTGAAATAGATAATGGTAGATATCACAATCTACACACCTTATAAAAATTTCGTCCTCGAAATTTCTCAATCCTCTAATAGCTCTGGATATTTCTCTCTCACATTTGAAGAAATTGGCATACAACTAATAAATCCTCAAAATATCCAATACGAATCGCAGGTGCTGGTCGTGATCGATCCGAGATCGCGAATATACAAAGATGTCATCAATGAACACCACAACAAACTTATCCAAGTGCGGCTGAAACACTCTATTCATCAAGCCCATGAATGTTGCAGGTGCATTAGTAAGTCCGAATGGCATCACTAAGAACTCATAATGTCTGTATCTAGTGCGAAATGCAGTCTTCAAAATATTCACATCATGAATCCTCATCTGATGATATCCTGATCGAAGGTCGATTTTTGAAAATAATGAGGCTCCCTGAAGTTGATCAAACAAGTCGTCGATACGAGGCAACGAGTACCGGTTCTTAATTGTATACCGTAACTATCTTAATGTCCTTTCCCGGAGAGAGACTCACAATCAAAGGAATCTTGTCGGACTCCACTACACTACCCAAACAATGACTACAACCAGTGAAAATAAAAGAATATGTGGAACATGTATCAAAAAGAGCCCGGATAAGTGTACCAGATACTCGAACTATTCCAGATACAACATCACCAACATCATGCACCTCCTGCTCTGTCATGGCGAAAACTCATCCCCTGTCAGCATCAGGTGCACTCTCGCCCACGACTACTACCAGAACTGGTCCCTCTATTATGTCTTGCTGTCACTATTCCTCCTGCTGGTTGATCAACTCATCGAGATCCATCACCAGCGGTATAATCTCTGGCTAAATGCCCAACCTTCTGACACTCAAAACATCTATTTCCCCTGTTGCATTGTGTGCTGATATGTCCCTCCTGACCACAATTATAGCATCGACGTGTGCTAGTCGGTCCAGATGCTACACTCGCTGCACTTTGATCAACAGATGGTATTGTACCCCTACTATAGACCTACTCTGTTCGACCCTCACGGAACTATCCTCTATGAGGTGAACTCTGTGTGCCTATGGGTGGTACTCAAGTGGGTCTCGACTGCGGAGAATACTGTCTACTATTAGGTCTACTCTGTCTCCCATCAGAAACCTCATCTCGCCCCATCTTCCTGCTACCTCGGAAGGCTGCTCTGTTCTTCCTCTCGACCCTGATGTCACTCTCTGCAATCATAGCTCTGTCAACTAGTACCTTATATGGTAGTTTCCCCAAAATCGAGATCTGTGACCTAATCTTCTATCTCAGTCCGCCTTTGAACTTCTCACATTTGTCTTCTTCTCGTCGAATTAACTCTGGGTAGTATCGAGATAGGGAAATCATCCGCCTCTCATACTCCATCACTGTCTCCGATGGTCCCTGAACCATATGTTCAAACCGACGACGCTGCTCACTACGATAAGCATAAGGGAAGTAATTCTAATTGAATGATTCCTCGAACATATCCCAGGTGATATACTGAGGTCTTCTAAGTCCATCAACTCTCCAATAATCCGGTGCTCTAAGTCTATCTGTTAGTATAGTCTAAGTGTGCTTCCACCAGGTCTCCGCCCACCTCTCATCATAAAAGCAGCAAACCTCACATTCTCTTGATCTGTCAAGTCTAACACACTGAATATATGCTCAATATCATTCTTCTATTTCTCATCAGCGAGGGGATCAGTTGTATCATGAAACTGCGGAGGCCTTAAATTAAGAAACTAGTCCAACTTGCTCGCACGACCACCGCTGTTCGAGGGTACATTAGCCACTGGTCCTTTGGAAACCATCTGAGCAACAACATCAACAAAACTCCCCAGAACATCTTCCAGATTTATGGCAGTCGGGGGAACTAAAGGAACGACATGAGTCATATCAGGTACAGCTAGAAGAGCCGAGTGAGGTGCAGTTGCAGGAATAACGGTGGGGTGGTGTGATATTTTTATATCGTACCGCAAGTGTACGGTGTCAAGTTTTAGTATAAATGAGTTTAGAGTGTCGAACCCACAGGGATTGCGTTAACTCGCATTAAGTACTACAATTGATAATCCTAAATTTATTTAGACGATAAATAATAAAGATTTTTAATAAATAATAAAATATAAAAAATATTTAGATAGGAGGAACTAATACGATAGAGACTCTGGATCCTGATTTCACCTAGCTGTCACCTATGTATTTGTCATGCCAATTAATTCATTGTTCGGTTATATTATTTATAAGTCAAGACTCCCAAATTATCCACTCCCTCTCTCGAGTGCCGAGTGAAAATATCATTAACTATAGACTTCGATATCTCTATAAAAATCCAATAGTTAACAACTCATTACGCTTTGTGATTCTATATTAACGACTTCAAAAGACTACAGATTCTCTCGAACTCTATAAAATCCTAGGTCATATTCTCTAGGTCTATTCAAAATCCCCTCTCTCGAGTGATAGATTCTAAACTTATATCATCATATTTGTGGCCAACAATCAAGAAGCATTAAACTCAAAAGAATATAAATAAATCAATAAAACTTCATAACAAAATTGATAAATAAAATACAAGGTTTAAGCATCAATTACATCATTCTCCAGAATTAAGGAGTTAGTTCATGATAAAAGATAAAATCAATGATAAACAATTCATGAATCTAATGGAAATCATTAGAGTTCTAAGAAAGAAATAAGAAGATAAAACCCGAATTGAATCTCTTCCTCCTCGGATGTCACAGCCTTTTTCTCCTCTTTTCGCTCTTCAATCATCTCCTTGGATCTCTAAAAATATTTATGTCTGTGTTTTGTGCAGTGTATTAGCCTCCCTTTGCGTATTGGATGAACCGTTATATTTATACTGGAGGCTGGGAGTCTTTGGGTAGCATTAGGATTATTAAAAACCCTAAAAATTGAATCCTGAAATGCGTAGGTTTTCTCCCGCAGTTGATCTAACTGGCGCCATGGCGCCCAAATCTCGGTAAAATGTATGGCTTGTGGGCGCCTAAGTGGGCGCCGCGGCGCCTGAGCCTCGGTAATTTGTATGGGATTATTTTGGCTTGCAGGCGCCTTGGCGCCTAATTGTTGCGCTGCTGCTCTCTTAATTTTGTCAACTTTTTTATATGGGAAACCTACTTCACTTGCTTTGTATTTGGGCCCACTTCAATATCCTTTTTCCAATTCAAAGTCTTCTTTTTCTTCTTTTACGTGAGCTTGCCCTCCTTGGTCAACGTTTTTTTTTCTTTTCAATTCTTCTTGTTTTGGTCAAAAGTTGCGGCCCACCTTGCATGCATTTCTTTAATTTTTCTTTCAACTTAACAAAGAATAAACCCACGTGCATGGTTTTATAATGGCTTCCTTCCAATTCTGGGCATTGCGGCTCCATTAAGCTGCGCCTGGGCGCCAGTCTCTCTTGTCTCACAGACGTCATGGTGCCTTGGTCTCGGGTTTATCTATAGGAACAGCGTGCTGTGGCGCGGATAATAATCTTCAGGTGTTGGGGCGCCTTCTCCTCTGGATTTTATTGTGTGATAGGCGTTGTGGCGTCTGCATGTAACGTGAGCTTCGTCGGGTGCCTCCGAAAGTTCCCAAAACACATGCAATTGTTCCCAGATCCATGTATTAATGCTCCTGTAAATAAAAACATGAAATAACTATAAATGATATTTAAATATTTCGAAATTTAACAAAACAATAAGCTAAAAATGTCATAATAAGTGGGTATAAACCACACTTATCAAACACCCCCAAACTTAAGGTTTTGCTAGTCCCGAGCAAAAGATAAAATAAAAACTAAATTCAAATAAATAATTAAAAATAACTAAATTAACTAAGCCACTTTCGTAGGGATCACGATTGCATTTAGCATATGCAACAAGCCTTTAAACCCCTAAGTGACCCTAGTGGACGAGTTATAGTCTCGTGAGGGCTTACAGCGACGACACCCACAAACGTCATTCACCACAATCATGCAAAAATATAAAATTAACAAAAGATAGTCTCGATAGTTGCACATAAAATTTTCCTCAAAGAAAGCTTATAAATGAAATTAAAGAACCTTCAAAGTACGCAATTGCAACTCGAATCCAAATTCTTGAGTAAATCATCTAAGCTAGACTCACGTTGGTGTGTGTGTAAAGGTTCATTCACAGCTTTGATCCTAAGTAAGCCAACTCAATGATTTCGTTTAAAAATTAGAATCGATGGGTCAAACCAACCTAGATATCTCAATTATGCTCTCTAATTGCTTTATTTCGTGCTCAGTATGGTATGATTTTTCTTTTCTTTTCTTGTCTCTTTTTTCTTTTTCATTTTGCACTCATTTTTTTTTCAACTCACCTACCCTTTAAGGTAGCATTTCTCCTCATGGTGGTCCTAATACTCGCCCATGGGTAGCTTCACGCTTATCGGTTATAGGTGGTTTATTTTCTTTCTTTAGAGACATTTTTCTTTTTAGCTATACCATACTTCATAACACTAGCAAATCAAGATAGATATCTAAGCAAACGGTCATTTATCGACATGTAATTTTTTCAACTAGTCACATTGTCAACCACTTAAGTTTTTACTGCTAAAAACCTGTTTTTAAGTGCTTACGAGTCTAACATAGATCAGTTATTCAAGGCATCAGATAAAAGTAAATCGGGTACTTATCGTTTCTAAAATTTCACCCATAAACAAACAATATTATCACATGATTTATGCTTTACTATCAAAGACTAAAACAAATTTTTTTTTTTTAAATAAATCAAACAAATAAATAGCAAGTAAACAACATGCACACACCCCCAAACTTAAAATTTGCATTGTCCTCAATGTAAGATAAATATCAAGAGCAAAAGTGAGGAACAACACTACCGGGCATGAAGTTGATCAGACTCTTGCTGGTTAGAATTTGGTTGCTCGGGCGTTGTGTTTCTCGTGCTACCTGCATAAATAACATGCAAATTAATAAATAGCACACAATAAAATAAAAATTAAAAATAAAGAAAATAATAAAAAAATTAAAAATAAAGAAAATAATAAATGCGATTAAATGCAAGGGTTGCCTCCCCGCTAGCGCTAAGTTTAACGTCTTCAGCCAGACGCAACCTCCCAAATGGTTATGGTGGCTTAAAAGTAGTGAACCGGGTAATCTCATCTGTTTTCTTCTTTGGTATCCATCGGTTCTTATGACATGAAAAAGACAGCTTGGCATACTGTGGTGATTTATCCATAGATGGTCCCCCATGATATGTAGATTCTCTCTCAATTAGAAATTCTGGACTGCACATTCGGCGAGTCGCGAGGGACGATACTTGAGCTATCAGTGCACCAACAGGATCTGCCATTACTTCTTTTCAAACTCACCTCGTACAAAAAATATAAAAAAAATAAAATAATATAAAATAAAAATAAGAATAAAAACAAAAACAAAAATAAAGGAAAATAAAGAAAATAAGAAATAAAAAAATAAAAACAAAAACAAAAATAAAATTCTAAATTAAAGCTAAGATTACTTGTTAGTAGTATCAATGTGAATTAAACAAACAATCCCCGGCAACGGCGCAAAAACTTGGTGTGATATTTTTATATCGTACCGCAAGTGTACGGTGTCAAGTTTTAGTATAAATGAGTTTAGAGTGTCGAACCCACAGGGATTGCGTTAACTCGCATTAAGTACTACAATTGATAATCCTAAATTTATTTAGACGATAAATAATAAGATTTTTAATAAATAAATAAAATATAAAAAATATTTAGATAGGAGGAACTAATACGATAGAGACTCTGGATCCTGATTTCACCTAGCTGTCACCTATGTATTTGTCATGCCAATTAATTCATTGTTCGGTTATATTATTTATAAGTCAAGACTCCCAAATTATCCACTCCCTCTCTCGAGTGCCGAGTGAAAATATCATTAACTATAGACTTCGATATCTCTATAAAAATCCAATAGTTAACAACTCATTACGCTTTGTGATTCTATATTAACGACTTCAAAAGACTACAGATTCTCTCGAACTCTATAAAATCCTAGGTCATATTCTCTAGGTCTATTCAAAATCCCCTCTCTCGAGTGATAGATTCTAAACTTATATCATCATATTTGTGGCCAACAAACATAAAGCATTAAACTCAAAAGAATATAAATAAATCAATAAAACTTCATAACAAAATTGATAAATAAAATACAAGGTTTAAGCATCAATTACATCATTCTCCAGAATTAAGGAGTTAGTTCATGATAAAAGATAAAATCAATGATAAACAATTCATGAATCTAATGGAAATCATTAGAGTTCTAAGAAAGAAATAAGAAGATAAAACCCGAATTGAATCTCTTCCTCCTCGGATGTCACAGCCTTTTCCTCCTCTTTTCGCTCTTCAATCCTCTCCTTGGATCTCTAAAAATATGTATTTCGTGTTTTGCGCAGTGTATTAGCCTCCCTTTGCGTATTGGATGAACCGTTATATTTATACTGGAGGCTGGGAGTCTTTGGGTAGCATTAGGATTATTAAAAACCCTAAAAATTGAATCCTGAAATGCGTAGGTTTTCTCCCGCAGTTGATCTAACTGGCGCCATGGCGCCCAAATCTCGGTAAAATGTATGGCTTGTGGGCGCCTAAGTGGGCGCCGCGGCGCCTGCGCCTCGGTAATTTGTATGGGATTATTTTGGCTTGCAGCGCCTTGGCGCCTAATTGTTGCGCTGCTGCTCTCTTAATTTTGTCACTTTTTTATATGGGAAACCTACTTCACTTGCTTTGTTTTGGGCCCACTTCAATATCCTTTTTCCAATTCAAAGTCTTCTTTTTCTTTCTTCTTCTTTTACGTGAGCTTGCCCTCCTTGGTCAACGTTTTTTTTTCTTTTCAATTCTTCTTGTTTTGGTCAAAAGTTGCGGCCCACCTTGCATGCATTTCTTTATTTTTCTTTCAACTTAACAAAGAATAAACCCACGTGCATGGTTTTATAATGGCTTCCTTCCAATTCTGGGCATTGCGGCTCCATTAAGCTGCGCCTGGGCGCCAGTCTCTCTTGTCTCACAGACGTCATGGTGCCTTGGTCTCGGGTTTATCTATAGGAACAGCGTGCTGTGGCGCGGATAATAATCTTCAGGTGTTGGGGCGCCTTCTCCTCTGGATTTTATATGTGTGATAGGCGTTGTGGCGTCTGCATGTAACGTGAGCTTCGTCGGGTGCCTCCGAAAGTTCCCAAAACACATGCAATTGTTCCCAGATCCATGTATTAATGCTCCTGTAAATAAAACCATGAAATAACTATAAATGATATTTAAATATTTCGAAATTTAACAAAATAATAAGCTAAAAATGTCATAATAAGTGGGTATAAACCACACTTATCATGGGGGCAGCTGTCGAAACTACTGGAGGTATGCGTCGAGAACCTTCGCCAACCTCAAAAATTGGCGGGACATCAGATGAAGCTACATCCGGTTCAGGATCTACCGACTGGGTCTGAGGTCTCTCAATATTAAGCTCCGACACTCTTACGTATGAGTACCAGTACTACGGCCACGTCCAGACATTTTCCTAGAAACACAAAGCTATTATTTAATACTCTTATCTAATACAAGGTGTCTACAGAATCTATAACCTACGCTCTGATACCAAATTTTGTCACGATCCCCTCCCTAGAGCGGGTCCAACCCGAGAAAAAGGTCCGCGAATCACTTCAGCTCGAGCACCTATATGTCACACAATTGAATCAAAAGTTCGCAAGAAATATAATATCTCATAAAATGCAATCCAAGTAAATCCCAATAAGTGGTTACACCACAATAAATGTCTGAAAACATGAAAGTCATCCTAAATGTCATATCTCAAAGCCAAAAGAAATGTCTGGACATACCCTACTGACGGTTGTGGCAAACGAGTCAAATCCTGTTACTGATACTTTTACTGATGCGCTTGCGAACTACCTGGGATGTTTGGGAAATGGGGGGGTGCGCTTAAAGAGCTAAGTAAATAAAAACACTCATACTCTCAACATGACCTCACCCGCAAAATATATATATAATAGTGGATATATGAAAATAAACAGTTAAATATATAATAGGTAACTCAGGCAAAACATACTCACAACAACACAATCTCAATAAAAAAAAGGTTTGCTATCCGGATTCGGTATAATAATGGATTGAAACCATTAGAAGTGTCCCTCTATTACCCCCAAGGTTTCCCACCATATAATCTCGCATAAATGTGCAAGATGGGGATTGAACCACACGCCTCTGCTAGTCCAGCTTGCTCGCACTACCACGCTGTTCGAGGATACATTAGCCACTGGTCCTTTGGAAACCATCTGAGCAACAACATCAATAAACCTCCCCAGAACAATTCAAGATTTTTGGTAGTCGGGGGAACTGAAGGAACGACACGAGTCATATCAGGTACAGCCCGAGGAGCCGGGTCAGGTGTAGCTTCAGGAATAACAGTGGGGGCAGCTATCGAAACTACTGGAGGTATGCGTCGAGAACCTTCGCCAACCTCAAAAATTGGCGGGACACCAGATGAAGCTACATCCGGTTCAGGATCTACCGGCTGAGTCTGAGGTCTCTCAATATTAAGCTCCGACACTCTTACGTATCGTCGAGCTCTTCCTCTCCCACGTTGAGTACCGTACTACGGCCACGTCCAGACATTTTCTTACAAACACAGAGCTATTATTTAATACTCTCATCTAAGGCAAGGTGTCTACAGAATCTATAACCTACGCTCTGATACCAAAATTTGTCACGACCCTCTCCCTAGAGTGGGCCCAACCCTAGAAAGAGGTTCGCGAATCACTTCAGCTCGAGCACCTATATGTCACACAATTGAACCAAAAGTTCACAAGAAATATAATATCCCATAAAATGCAATCCAAATAAATCCCAAAAGTGTTTACACCACAATAAATGTCTGAAAACATGAAAGTCATCCTAAATGTCCTATCTCAAAGCCAAAAGAAATGTCTGGACCAACCCGACTGACGGCTGTGGCAAACGAGTCAAATCCTGGTACTGATACTACTACTGATGCGCTTGCCAACTACCTGGGATGTTTGGGAAATAGGGGGTGAGCTTAAAGAGCTCAGTAAGTATAAACACTCATACTCTTAACATGACCTCACCAGCAAAATATATATATGATAGTGGATATATGAAAATAAACAGTTAATATATATAACATGTAACTCAGGCAAAACATACTCATAACAACACAATCTCAATCAAACAAGGTTTGCTATCCGGATTCGGTACAATAATGGATTGAAACCATTGAGAGAGTCCCTCTCTTACCCCCAAGGATTCCCACCATATAATCTCGCATAAATGTGCAAGAGGGGATTGAACCACACGCCTCTGCTAATCTCGCATAAACTCGCATAATCTCGCATATCCGATCATTATCATACTAAATCCGGAAGCATAACAACCATCTCATACAGCATCCAATACAATACATCTCTTCGCATTTCATCCATCAACTCATCTCAAAGTCACACAATACTCAAATACTTCGATTCATATTACAAGCATACAATTTATACTCAGAAGTTATATTTATAATTTATGTTCTCATGCTATCAATTACTTAGTCAATTTTCCAACAATACGTATATAAATATATTTATATTATATTACATAAACTCACATATCAAATATCAATCAACAAATATTTATGTTAAGAGAATCATCATGCTTTGTACTTACCTCAATCCACGCAAAACTCTCTATATCTATATATACTCTGTAAAATCTGGAAAAAGTATAAAATTATGATCAGGTCCTTATATTTTACTAAAATTATGATTTTACCCCTAAACTTTCCAAATTTGCAATTTAACCCAAATACTCTCCAATATTATCAATTTAGTCATAAAAGTTCCAATTATCTCATATTACTCGCTAAAAAAATCAGATTTACTCATTTAGGTCCCTAAACATGCTAAATTACGAATAATTCCAAAACCATCAAAATATTACAGATACACCCATAAAACTATAAAATTTAACGTACCGCACTCCAATGACTTCTGAATTTCAGAACGGGTGTTCCACGGATAGTACACGTCACGAGGATCACAACGACAGTGGTGGTAATGGCGGATACTTGACGATCACCAACGAACAATCGAACAAAGTTAACTCTCGTTCTAGGCTCGTTTCATGACAACCGAAGATCCGAATTGGGGAAATAAGGTGTCGCGTATCTCGATGAGACGAGATTTTGGTCTGGGAGGTGTCGATCACGCACGGCGACGATGGCCGGAAGACGTCGAACGACCCTTTCTCTCATGCCCAAACTTTCGCTCTCTCATGTGTTTCTCTCTCTACTTGTTTTATGTTTTTCTCTCTACTTGTTTTAAGTTTTCTCTCTTACGGTTCTGCCTCTCTCTCTCATGATCTCTGGAAAAAAAGCTTCAAAACAGTGGTTATCTTTTGTTGTTTCTCTCACACTAAGCAACACAATAAAAAGAAAATTAGGTTTTGTTTTGTTTCTTAAATAAGAGAGGTAGTTGAATTTTATACGGAGTGTGTGTGTGGTTGCTGATTTTAAGGGGAGTGGAGGATTAGAATTTGAATAAGATTGAAATAGATAATGGTAGATATCACAATCTACACACCTTATAAAAATTTCGTCCTCGAAATTTCTCAATCCTCTAATAGCTCTGGATATTTCTCTCTCACATTTGAAGAAATTGGCATACAACTAATAAATCCTCAAAATATCCAATACGAATCGCAGGTGCTGGTCGTGATCGATCCGAGATCGCGAATATACAAAGATGTCATCAATGAACACCACAACAAACTTATCCAAGTGCGGCTGAAACACTCTATTCATCAAGCCCATGAATGTTGCAGGTGCATTAGTAAGTCCGAATGGCATCACTAAGAACTCATAATGTCTGTATCTAGTGCGAAATGCAGTCTTCAAAATATTCACATCATGAATCCTCATCTGATGATATCCTGATCGAAGGTCGATTTTGAAAACAATGAGGCTCCCTGAAGTTGATCAAACAAGTCGTCGATACGAAGCAACGAGTACCGGTTCTTAATTGTATACCGTAACTATCTTAATGTCCTTTCCGGAGAGAGACTCACAATCAAAGGAATCTTGTCGGACTCCACTACACTACCCAAACAATGACTACAAGCAGTGAAAATAAAAGAATATGTGGAACATGTATCAAAAAGAGCCCGGATAAGTGTGTACCAGATACTCGAACTATTCCAGATACAACATCACCAACATCATGCACCTCCTGCTCTGTCATGGCGAAAACTCATCCCCTGTCAGCATCAGGTGCACTCTCGCCCACGACTACTACCAGAACTGGTCCCTCTATTATGTCTTGCTGTCACTATTCCTCCTGCTGGTTGATCAACTCATCGAGATCCATCACCAGCGGTATAATCTCTGGCTAAATGCCCAACCTTCTGACACTCAAAACATCTATTTCCCCTGTTGCATTGTGTGCTGATATGTCCCTCCTGACCACAATTATAGCATCGACGTGTGCTAGTCGGTCCAGATGCTACACTCGCTGCACTTTGATCAACAGATGGTATTGTACCCCTACTATAGACCTACTCTGTTCGACCCTCACGGAACTATCCTCTATGAGGTGAACTCTGTGTGCCTATGGGTGGTACTCAAGTGGGTCTCGACTGCGGAGAATACTGTCTACTATTAGGTCTACTCTGTCTCCCATCAGAAACCTCATCTCGCCCCATCTTCCTGCTACCTCGGAAGGCTGCTCTGTTCTTCCTCTCGACCTTGATGTCACTCTCTGCAATCATAGCTCTGTCAACTAGTACCTTATATGGTAGTTTCCCTAAAATCGAGATCTGTGACCTAATCTTCTATCTCAGTCCGCCCTTGAACTTCTCACATTTGTTTCTTCCCGTCGAATTAACTCTGGGTAGTATCGAGATATGGAAATCATCCGCCTCTCATACTCCATCACTGTCTCCGATGGTCCCCGAACCATATGTTCAAACCGACGACGCTGCTCACTACGATAAGCATAAGGGAAGTAATTCTAATTGAATGATTCCTCGAACATATCCCAGGTGATATACTGAGGTCTTCTAAGTCCATCAACTCTCCAATAATCCGGTGCTCTAAGTCTATCTGTTAGTATAGTCTAAGTGTGCTTCCACCAGGTCTCCGCCCCACCTCCATCATAAAAGCAGCAAACCTCACATTCTCTTGATCTGTCAAGTCTAACACACTGAATATATGCTCATATCATTCTTCTATTTCTCATCAGCGAGGGGATCAGTTGTATCATGAAACTGCGGAGGCCTTAAATTAAGAAAAGAAAATAGTCCAACTTGCTCGCACTACCACCGCTGTTCGAGGGTACATTAGCCACTGGTCCTTTGGAAACCATCTGAGCAACAACATCAACAAACCTCCCCAGAACATCTTCCAGATTTATGGTAGTCGGGGGAATTAAAGGAACGACATGAGTCATATCAGGTAAGCTAGAAGAGTCGAGTGAGGTGCAGTTGCAGGAATAACGGTGGGGGCAGCTGTCGAAACTACTGAGAGTATGCGTCGAGAACCTTCGCCAACCTCAAAAATTGGCGGGACACCAGAGATGAAGCTACATCCGGTTCGGGATCTACCGACTGGGTCTGAGGTCTCTCTCAATATTAAGCTCCGACACTCTTACGTATGAGTACCAGTACTACGGCCACGTCAGACATTTCCTACAAAACACAAAGCTATTATTAATACTCTTATCTAATACAAGGTGTCTACAGAATCTATAACCTACGCTCTGATACCAAAATTTGTCACGATCCCCTCCCTAGAGCGGGTCCAACCCGAGAAAAAGGTCGCGAATCACTTCAGCTCGAGCACCTATATGTCACACAATTGAATCAAAAGTCGCAAGAAATATAATATCTCATAAAATGCAATCCAAATAAATCCCAATAAGTGGTTACACCACAATAAATGTCTGAAAACATGAAAGTCATCCTAAATGTCATATCTCAAAGCCAAAAGAAATGTCTGGACCAACCTACTGACGGTTGTGGCAAACGAGTCAAATCCTGTTACTGATACTTTTACTGATGCGCTTGCGAACTACCTGGGATGTTTGGGAAATGGGGGGGTGAGCATAAAGAGCTAAGTAAATAAAAACACTCATACTCTCAACATGACTCACCAGCAAAATATATATATAATAGTGGATATATGAAAATAAACAGTTAATATATATAATAGGTAACTCAGGCAAAACATACTCACAACAACACAATCTCAACAAAAAAAGGTTTGCTATCCGGATTCGGTAGAATAATGGATTGAAACCATTAGAAGAGTCCCTCTCTTACCCCCAAGGTTTCCCACCATATAATCTCGCATAAATTGCAAGAGGGGATTGAACCACACGCCTCTGCTAATCTCGCATAAACTCGCATAATCTCGCATATCCGATCATTATCATACTAAATCCGGAAGCATAACAACCATCTCATACAGCATCCAATACAATACATCTCTTCGCATTTCATCCATCAACTCATCTCAAAGTCACACAATACTCAAATACTTCGATTCATATTACAAGCATACAATTTATACTCAGAAGTTATATTTATAATTTATGTTCTCATGCTATCAATTACTTAGTCAATTTTCCAACAATACGTATATAAATATATTTATATTATATTACATAAACTCACATATCAAATATCAATCAACAATATTTATGTTAAGAGAATCATCATGCTTTGTACTTACCTCAATCCACGCAAAACTCTCTATATCTATATATACTCTGTAAAATCTGGAAAAAGTATAAAATTATGATCAGGTCCTTATATTTTACTAAAATTATGATTTTACCCCTAAACTTTCCAAATTTGCAATTTAACCCAAATACTCTCCAATATTAATTTAGTCCTAAAAGTTCCAATTATCTCATATTACTCGCTAAAAAAATCAGTATTACTCATTTAGGTCCCTTAAACATGCTAAATTACGAATAATTCCAAAACTATCAAAATATTACAGATACACCCATAAAACTATAAAATTTAACGTACCGCACTCCAATGACTTCTGAATTTCAGAACGGGTGTCCACGGATAGTACACGTCACGAGGATCACAACGACAGTGGTGGTAATGGCGGATACTTGACGATCACCAACGAACAATCGAACAAAGTTAACTCTCGTTCTAGGCTCGTTTCATGACAACCGAAGATCCGAATTGGGGAAATAAGGTGTCTAACCCGCGTATCTCGATGAGACGAAGATTTTGGTCTGGGAGGTGTCGATCACGCACGGCGATGATGGCCGGAAGACGTCGAACGACCCTTTTTTCTCTCATGCCCAAACTTTCGCTCTCTCATGTGTTTTCTCTCTCTACTTGTTTTATGTTTTCTCTCTCTACTTGTTTTAAGTTTTCTCTCTCTACGGTTCTGCCTCTCTCTCTCAATGATCTCTGGGAAAAAAAGCTTCAAAACAGTGGTTATCTTTTGTTGTTTCTCTCACACTAAGCACACACAATAAAAAGAAAATTAGGTTTTGTTTGTTTCTTTAAATAAGAGAGGTAGTTTTGAATTTTATACGGAGTGTGTGTGTGTGGTTGCTGATTTTAAGGGGAGTGGAGGATTAGAATTTGAATAAGATTGAAATAGATAATGGTAGATATCACAATCTACACACCTTATAAAAATTTCGTCCTCGAAATTTCTCAATCCTCTAATAGCTCTGGATATTTCTCTCTCACATTTGAAGAAATTGGCATACAACTAATAAATCCTCAAAATATCCAATACGAATCGCAGGTGCTGGTCGTGATCGATCCGAGATCGCGAATATACAAAGATGTCATCAATGAACACCACAACAACTTATCCAAGTGCGGCTGAAACACTCTATTCATCATCAGCCCATGAATGTTGCAGGTGCATTAGTAAGTCCGAATGGCATCACTAAGAACTCATAATGTCTGTATCTAGTGCGAAATGCAGTCTTCAAAATATTCACATCATGAATCCTCATCTGATGATATCCTGATCGAAGGTCGATTTTGAAAATAATGAGGCTCCCTGAAGTTGATCAAACAAGTCGTCGATACGAGGCAACGAGTACCGGTTCTTAATGTATACCGTATCTATCTTAATGTCCTTTCCCGGAGAGAGACTCACAATCAAAGGAATCTTGTCGGACTCCACTACACTACCCAAACAATGACTACAAGCAGTGAAAATAAAAGAATATGTGGAACATGTATCAAAAAGAGCCCGGATAAGTGTACCTGATACTCGAACTATTCCAGATACAACATCACCAACATCATGCACCTCCTGCTCTGTCATGGCGAAAACTCATCCCCTGTCAGCATCAGGTGCACTCTCGCCCACGACTACTACCAGAACTGGTCCCTCTATTATGTCTTGCTGTCACTATTCTCCTGCTGGTTGATCAACTCATCGAGATCCATCACCAGCGGTATAATCTCTGGCTAAATGCCCAACCTTCTGACACTCAAAACATCTATTTCCCCTGTTGCATTGTGTGCTGATATGTCCCTCCTGACCACAATTATAGTATCGACGTGTGCTAGTCGGTCCAGATGCTACACTCGCTGCACTTTGATCAATAGATGGATTGTACCCCTACTATAGACCTACTCTGTTCGACCCTCACGGAACTATCCTCTATGAGGTGAACTCTGTGTGCCTATGGGTGGTACTCAAGTGGGTCTCGACTGCGGAGAATACTGTCTACTATTAGGTCTACTCTGTCTCCCATCAGAAACCTCATCTCGCCCCATCTTCCTGCTACCTCGGAAGGCTGCTCTGTTCTTCCTCTCGACCCTGATGTCACTCTCTGCAATCATAGCTCTGTCAACTAGTACCTTATATGGTAGTTTCCCCAAAATCGAGATCTGTGACCTAATCTTCTATCTCAGTCCGCCCTTGAACTTCTCACATTTGTCTTCTTCCCGTCGAATTAACTCTGGGTAGTATCGAGATAGGGAAATCATCCGCCTCTCATACTCCATCACTGTCTCCGATGGTCCCTGAACCATATGTTCAAACCGACGACGCTGCTCACTACGATAAGCATAAGGGAAGTAATTCTAATTGAATGATTCCTCGAACATATCCCAGGTGATATACTGAGGTCTTCTAAGTCCATCAACTCTCCAATAATCCGGTGCTCTAAGTCTATCTGTTAGTATAGTCTAAGTGTGCTTCCACCAGGTCTCCGCCCACCTCTCATCATAAAAGCAGCAAACCTCACCTTCTCTTGATCTGTCAAGTCTAACACACTGAATATATGCTCAATATCATTCTTCTATTTCTCATCAGCGAGGGGATCAGTTGTATCATGAAACTGCGGAGGCCTTAAATTAAGAAACTAGTCCAACTTGCTCGCAACTACCACCGCTGTTCGAGGGTACATTAGCCACTGGTCCTTTGGAAACCATCTGAGCAACAACATCAACAAAACTCCCCAGAACATCTTCCAGATTTATGGCAGTCGGGGGAACTAAAGGAACGACATGAGTCATATCAGGTACAGCTAGAAGAGCCGAGTGAGGTGCAGTTGCAGGAATAACGGTGGGGGCAGCTGTCGAAACTACTGGAGGTATGCGTCGAGAACCTTCGCCAACCTCAAAAATTGGCGGGACACCAGATGAAGCTACATCCGGTTCAGGATCTACCGACTGGGTCTGAGGTCTCTCAATATTAAGCTCCGACACTCTTACGTATGAGTACCAGTACTACGGCCACGTCCAGACATTTTCCTACAAACACAAAGCTATTATTTAATACTCTTATCTAATACAAGGTGTCTACAGAATCTATAACCTACGCTCTGATACCAAATTTTGTCACGATCCCCTCCCTAGATCGGGTCCAACCCGAGAAAATGGTCTGCGAATCACTTCAGCTCGAGCACCTATATGTCATAATTGAATCAAAAGTTCGCAAGAAATATAATATCTCATAAAATGCAATCCAAATAAATCCCATAAGTGGTTACACCACAATAAATGTCTGAAAACATGAAAGTCATCCTAAATGTCATATCTCAAAGCCAAAAGAAATGTCTGGACCAACCCTACTGACGGTTGTGGCAAACGAGTCAAATCCTGTTACTGATACTTTTACTGATGCGCTTGCGAACTACCTGGGATGTTTGGGAAATGGGGGGTGAGCTTAAAGAGCTAAGTAATAAAAACACTCATACTCTCAACATGACCTCACCAGCAAAATATATATATAATAGTGGATATATGAAAATAAACAGTTAATATATATAATAGGTAACTTAGGCAAAACATACTCACAACAACACAATCTCAATAAAAGGTTTGCTATCCGGATTCGGTATAATAATGGATTGAAACCATTAGAAGAGTCCCTCTCTTACCCCCAAGGTTTCCCACCATATAATCTCGCATAAATGTGCAAGATGGGGATTGAACCACACGCCTCTGCTAATCTCGCATAAACTCCCATATCCGACCATTATCATACTAAATCTGGAAGCACAACAACCATCTCATAAATCATCCAATACAATACATCTCATTGCATTTCATCCATCAACTCATCTCAAAGTCACACAATACTCAAATACTTCGATTCATATTACAAGTATACAATTATACTCAGAAGTTATATTCATAATTTACGTTCTCATGCTATCAATTACTCAGTCAATTTTCCAACAATACGCATATAAATATATTTATATTATATACATAAACTCACATATCAAATATCAATCTACAAATATTTATGTTAAGAGAATCATCATACTTTGTACTTACCTCAATTCACGCAAAACTCTCTATATCTATGTCCTCGGTAAAATATGAAAAAAGTGTAAAATTACGATCAGGTCCCTATATTTTACTAAAATTACGATTTTACCCCTAACTTTCTAAATTTGCAATTAAACCCCAATACTCTCCAATATTATTAATTTAGTCCTAAAACTTCCAATTATCTCACATTACTCGCTAAAAAAATCAGTATTTACTCATTTAGGTCCCTAAACATGCTAAATTACGAATAATTCCAAAAATCAAAATATTACAGATACACCCCTAAAATTGTAAAATATAACGCACCGCACTCTAATGACTTCTGAATTTCAGAACGGGGTGGTCCACGGATAGAACACGTCACGAGAATCACAACGGCAGTGGTGGTAATGACAGATACTCGACGATCACTGACGAACAATCGAACAACGTTAACTCTCGTTTTAGGCTCGTTTCACGACAAGTGAAGGTCCAAATTGGGGAAATGAGGTGTCTAACCCGCGTATCTTGATGAGATAAAGATTCTGGTCCGGGAGGTGTCGATCACGCACGGCGGCGCGTGGGGCGCGTGATGCGACGGCGTGGCAACGCGTGGAGGCGCATGGCGACGCGTGGGAAGGAATCCGGCGATGGGACCGGTGGCGTTGGCTTTATCTCGGTGAGAGTATTCTCCAGATGTGGTCACTTGCCGGAAACGATGGCCGGAAGACATCGAACGACCCATTTCTCTCTCCTGCCCACACTTTCTCTCTCTACTGGTTTTGAGTTTTCTCTCTCTACGGATATGCCTCTCTCTCTCACTGATCTCTGGGAAAAAAGCTTCAAAACACTAATTATCTTTTGTTGTTTCTCTCACACTAAGCACACACAATAAAAATAAAATTAGGTTTTGTTTTGTTTTGTTTCTTTAAATAAGAGAGGTAGTTGAATTTTATAAGTAATGTGTGTGTGTGGTTGCTGATTTTGTGGGGAGTGGGGGATAAGAATTTGAATAAGATTGAAATAGATAATGGTAGATATCACAGACACACATTATAAACATAAATCATAAATCATGAAACGTAACCGTAAATCATTATACATAATTCTTAAATCATGAAAAGCTAATACACTCTGATAATACACATACAACTATTGGAATTGGGACGCCTTCTCCCAACATCATCATACATAACGAGATTCGACCGTAGCCCTGAGTACGTTGGTATATCTGCATAAAATAAAATTTTTAATTCATTTGTATACACTTTTGTGACAATATGGTAAAGCTAGCAACATTAGACATCCAAACGATAATATCTGACATCCGGAGTAAAATTGACAACATGAGACCTTATATCATGGCAAATAATATGACATGTATATGTACACGAGTGTATCATAACATAAAACCCTCGTGACAATACGGGAGGTGACGCACCACCCACCATTGGAATCGTCTCGATGAGACGCTTCTAACATCGGTGGCACATGCCGAAGACGGAGTCCAGAAGGCTGTCCGACAGCCAATCTCCGTTTCTTTCCCTTCTCTCTCTCGTTCTCTATCTCCCAAAAAAAATTAGACAAGTTATGCCCCATTTTGTAATTTCTAAAAATTCACCTCTTTTTATAGATAACTTTTCAAAAATTGTGAATTGACCCCCAAAATTTACAGTTTGGCCTCAATGTAAGGGAAAGTTTGGAATTTGCCATTTTGGAGGCATTTCTGATGTGAATTTCAAAAGTATTTAACAGGAAATTTGTTCCTCTAGGAAAAAAGAGTTCGATGGTTCATGTATCACCCCAATCGAAATTTGTTTTCTAATTTATAATTGAAATAACAAGCCTTCTCAATAAAAATAATATACGCAAATCGCACAATTGATTTTTTCGAATTCTGCGGTTTTCAATGTAACAAGTCTTCATTTTAAATTATTTCGAGCTATATTTCAATACTCAAACTCTTATTCTCCAAGATCTTCTCATTTTGAAACCTTAACTGTAGTCTGGATATCTTCCGAAAATATTTCAAAAAATTCGGGATGATACAAAAAATGATAATTTTTTAAAAATGTAAAGGTGACATATAAGATATCAATAAGCATGTAATGGTTTATGCATGCATTAGCATTTAGCACATTATATTTTCTCGTACTAGTCCGCAAAAATTAAGTGATTGCTTTTGTTATGGCGTTGGTTTGTTGGAAATAATATAGCTAATACGAATCCTTTTGCTATAGCTGTACGCACATTGCCATGTTAATTTGTCTATAAAAGTATTCACTGCATGGTGGAGCAATCTTGGTCTTGGCTGATGGGATTTTGTCCAATAAAGTAATCAATCCTGTTTAGGCCAGAATGCTTTATTGGTGATATTGGGTAACCTCCGGGAGGAACATAGGAAAATTTTGTTAACAAATAAATAAATTTTTAAATGGACTTTAACATATTAACTTGACGACGAAGATTAAACGGGGACAAAATTATCATCAAAATAATATAATTTTAATCATTTATTTTATTTTTTACCACGTTTTGTAATACTTTTTTCCACATTTAGTCATAATTTAATTTTCTTATCATTTTCCAACATAATTTCAAGTACTCTGGAAACTCAAAAAAAAAAGAAAAAAGTAGGAATGTTTATCCCACGATTGTAATTACGTGATTCCGTACACAATGAATTGTTTCTGGTTGAATTTGGCTCTTCTGGCGACACCACAGCATCCCCTCTGTTGAAAGCAGCCAGTGAGGCTAATTCATGCACGGCCTCAGCAATTTTCTCAGTGCATTCAACCACCTCTATTAAAATTAGAGCAACTGTAGCCACTGGCATTATCTCTAGGACCATTGTTTCTTCTTCCCACAGCTTTGTTTTGAGTTGAGATTTCAGTGTCTCCACAGCTTTTTTTGCTCTTGCAATGTGTAGATTCGCTGATTTTGCCCTTGTCATTTTTTTAGTCGCTGATGCTAATTCCTTCAAAGTTTTACCAGATTCTGTGCTAATCTCTGTGCATATCTCTTGAATTTTGCTCCGGATTTCTAAAGAAACCTGCACCAGCCAACCAAAAAAAAAAAGAGAGACAAAAGATAATTTCACGGTCTCTATTAAGACTGTCTTTTTTGTTTATATTGAATAATCTCAATTAGGGGAATTGTTCAAAACGGTGAACCGGTATGACCAGTTCTTAATCCAATTTATTTTTTTTTAAAAAAATCAAAAAAATATAATTTATAATTAATTAAAATTATTTATGACGTCTACCGGTTCTGTCAGTTCAACTAAAACGATTAAAGTTCAACCGTCGGAATTAGTGACCCATTTAACATTTGATATCACCAATCTGATTTATAAAACACTGATTAGGGGTGAAACACCATAATAAGACCTTACATCCTAATTATTTTATTGATACCTAAGATTTTATCAAATCCCATGCTAAATTAGTAGAGCCGGCCCTGACTATAGGCGGGTTAAGCCCCCTCATTATGACTTCTAAAATTTTATTATAATATTATGTTATGACAAGACCTTAAAATGTAAAAATAGCATTAGGACCTAAAGATACCAAGTCCGATCAGTCCCATCAAAAAATATTTTATTAATAAAAAAAAATGATGTATTGATATAAGCATTACAAAAAAAAATATTGCGAGTAATGATATGTGTACAAAAAATAGTATAAACACAGTAAAAGATAAATAAAATTTATAAAGAATTTTACTTGTTTATTTATTACTTTTATGCTAACTTTTTTGCTTCTATCATTTTTTATTATTTTATGATGTAGTCAAATATTTTTTGTTTCCTAATTTTTTCATGCAAGTGTTTGTGTATTTTCCTGTCCATTTAGCATTACTGTATATTAATAATAATAAGATAAGGGAATAATACAGATTTGTCTTGAAAACTAATTAAGTTAGGTTAAAAATTTATTATTAGGGTCAATAGTTCAGTGATCTCATTCTCTCAATGTAAACTGAGTGTATGAATTCGAGTCTCATGTATATTCATGGGTTTGTGAGTTTTTTTCCAAAAAAAAAAAAAAGGTTACGTTAAAAATTTGCAAGTATATTTACTTGGATATCAGAGTTAAGGCAGCAATAAAGAGCTTGGATTTTGTAGGCACATTGCCGAGTTAGGGCTCCGACTTTCAAATACTGTTCCCAGGGATGACGAAACTTGAACCGTCCATGACCCGGTTCCCATTTCGCTAAATTAGCCTGCAAATATATAAAATGAATTAGTAAACAAAAATGATAATTTTCTCAATTTTTTTTTCTAATTTTCTCACCATTGTTTCTTCACTGTTTTTTGAATTGAGCACGCTCTTATATTCTTGAAGAAATGACTTGTCCTCATTAGACTTCACATTTTCAGGAAATTTAAAATATTCTCCTCCGAATCCTGAAAGTTTTGCATTCACATGTTATTGCAATAATAATTGAATTAAGACCCAATACTAAGTTGAGTTTGTGTGGAGCACGAGTCAATAGTCAGTAGATAAGTGAGACCCGTTTGAAGCCTACATTAGATAAATCATGATAGTTAATTCAGTGATAAACACAAACTCAACTAAATATTGAATCCTGATCCGTACTAATCATGCAATTGTATTTATGAGTCTACTTGTTTTGTAACCTTCTAAAAATTGGCCAAGCTTGTCCATGTTTTCTGCTACAAGGTTGTGAAGATCCTCTCCAATCCAAACTGGGTAAATGCAAATGCAGACAATGATAGTAATACAGCTACCAATAATTATCATAGAAACCCTATCCTGAGCCATGAGTAAAACTTCACTTCCTTGATTGCCAGACACAGATATCAAGCTGAAGGTCATTATGAAGATCATCAAACCAGAATCATATCTCGCCTTCAGGCTGGGAAAAAATCTCATGAATGTCACAGTTGTAGCTGCATATTGAATTAATCTTTAGGTATGAGTTAGTTCAATTATTATGAATAATAAACGATATTGTAATATAATTTAACCCTCGAGAATAGATCAGTTGGTCTGGCATTCTCCAAAACAGTGGCAAGATTTTATTTTAGGGTGGCTAAAATTTATTTTTTCATAAAATATTATCGGGCTAGATATATTGTTATTATTATTTTAAAAAAATATATATAAATTCATGGGATTAGTATCGTGCTTGGACATGTAGAACCCACCTTTAGTGCCGCCTATGCAAAGAAATAAGATTTCAAAGGTTCAAGTCTATAATGATACGTTGCATGTATACCTATTGTGAAGACGAAGATTGCAATTAAAATGGGATGCCCTATACTCCCAGTAAGAGTCGCTAAGCTATCAGCTCCAAGCCCTAAAGTACCACCAGCAAGTGTTGCTAACATTCTGTTTATACCTTTTCCAAATGTTGCTCCTGAACAATTCATGGCACAAAATTTTAAATAACACAAAGAAGTTTTTATATACTATAAGTTAATTATTATTTTTTTAAAAAATAAATAACATCTACCACGAGCAAAGTATCAAAACAATTAAGCTCGTACATCCTGATTAGGTTGGCACCTAAGGATTATCAAATCATATACTAAACAGACTTCGTCTACTATATGCGAATTTAACTAACCTAACTTTGCCACATAATTTAGCTAACCAAACCTTACCACAACCTAATAAAAATATGATGGAAGTATTATGAATATACACAAGATTGAATCTCAGTGTATCATGACAGCACTGCGACTCTACTACTTATAAAACCGTCGTGTATTTAAGTTGAAGAAATCTAAAAGCCATTTATCCAGAAATGAGTTAATTTGTTAATAATAAAATGAAGAATTTGGAAGCTTACCCACAGAAAAATCGAAGACAACGACTACAGTTAGAACAACCCACATAGCATTGACACCAACACCATCATAGAATGGTTTATAATTGTAAAGCAAAGAAACCAATGTGATAGCTAGGCCTACTTTGAGTGAATGAGCAATCCTTCTTGGATCATCTTCTCCAAGCTTCTTTGTTTTCTCTACGAGCTTGACTGCCTCATCATACAATTTCCCAAGCAATGTCTTAAAAAATTGGCGTGTTCGAGTGAGAGCTCCATTAGCATTTGCTTGCTGATCAGAAGATGCCATTTCTAGGTTTAATTTAATATGATGGAAATAGCAATGACTAGTGACTGTTTAAAAGAGGCAATGAAATGTTCTCTATATTTATAAGTGAAAGATATTAAATGTGGGTGAGCTAAGGGAGTGCAATTCATGTATCTGGTGATACTTGGATTTGCAAATCTGGTATGAACCAATTTGGATATGAAATATTAATATCATATCTGTTAGGAAAATGATAAAGGAAATTAAAACAGGATTAAATAGGGATAAAATTACTATAAAAATGATATCGTTTAGATTATAAAAAAAATGAAAAATGAAAAAGATCAAAATGACGTTCTTTTAATTATGATTTCATCCTTGTTTAATCTCTACATAATAATAATAGATGTATTGAATGAATACTCACCCAATACAAAATCACAATTAAATTAAATTTTTTATTTAATTAAATAATTTTTTACCATCTTTTTTATTCTGTCTGCTATATTTACCAGATAAAATCGGATCATAATTAATGATCAATGTGTTATAAGTCAAAGCATTGAATGTGGAAAATGCAGAGACTACAGAGATAAAGAAGAATCTGTCATTTTACCTTTCTTAATTTTTTTCTTAGTTGTTGTTTGCTTTTTTTACCTAAATTGTTATTTACACTTTTGATTGAAAATCAAAATACCATTAATTAGATAAACTAGTTTTATGTGGCTAATGGCAAGTAACTCACATTTATTCTTGACTTATATAACTTACCATTTGACTAATATAGTTTGGAGTATTGAGTTGACTTCTGTACTATTTGCTCACTTTAAAACATACTACAATGAGTATTTAATATAAATTTAGAGGGACCTACCTGGGTTTGGTATTGTATTGGTTTTTTTTTTTTTTTTGTTTTTTTTTTTTTTTTTTTTTTTCTTTTTTAAATTTTTTTTGTAGATAATAATTGATAATTATTATATAATAATTTAAATACAATTGCGTACTATTGAAACACATATCACAGAAGATTATAAAAAATTTAGCAAAATTTAATTTAGTATTGGATCCAAATTCTATTTAGTAACATTGGAGAATAATTTTTTTTGTACAAACTATTTTATATAAATTATTATAGTATAACAACATCTGTGAATGGATTAGGGCGTTATAAAGTGTTTAGCTCTAATTTTATTAAGTGATAATGGATTAGGGCCTTATATTAATTAGAAAAAATCTCTGAAGGAGGATAAAATTTATATTAGATGAAGTTTCATCACTCACGTAGATATTTATTAGGGAGAAGGCGCTGAGGTCCTTGATGTTTTTTATTTTACCACTTAATTAAATCTATATTTTGATTCAATTATCCATTACATCTTTGATGTTAAACCTGTAATTAAAAAATATAATTTTTGGATTCTTTTACTATTATTATGATGATCTTACTATTTATTTAATATAATATGTTTGTCAAAAGATAAAAAGTGTTATATATATATATATATATATATATATATATTAAAAAAAATCATATTTATATTTTATAAGTAAAATTGAACAATAAAATTATAACATATCAGAGAATAAATTATGGTGCTACGGGGTAAAAATAATAAATGTTGGGTAAGGGTCATTCGTTATATTTTAGCCCAAAAATTATTGTATTGTACATATTTCATATTAATCTCAGTAATAATCATATTTTTACCTTAATCATAATATGATGATACTTTTTTTTTTTTTTTTTAACCACAGTCACAATGAAATTATCAATTGGGTGACTATTAATTTAGTTATGGGTGTGTCTCAGTCACGTTGTGACTATATTTTTTTTACCCACAGTATAATGTGACTATCAATTGAGCGACATATGATTTAGTTATGGGTATTCCCCATTCACATTTGTGACTTTAATCACTTTGTGACTGTGTTTTTTGCACCAACAATCAAACAATGACTGTCAATTAGGTATGTGGTTAAGTATGTAATTTTTAACCCAGTCATAATATGACTATTAGTTGAATGGTTGATAATTTGATTATGGGTGTGTCTCAGTCACATTTATGACCTCATTTATATTAGGACTGTTTTTTTTACCTACCGTCATACAATAACTGTCAATTAACTTACTATTTAGTAGATAGTATTAATTGAGAGTATAAGATAATTTATAAGGATTACAGTGAGAGTATAAAATAACTAATAAACTTACCAAATTCTATAACAAACACTAGTTAAGTGAGTGATTGAGTGTGTATTTTTTTACCTACAATGAAATGGGTGAAATTACCTACAAGCACACAAATAACAACAATCTCTATACCCTAGAAGGAGAGGGGGTGAATTAGGTAATGGCCTAATATTGTTATAGCGTTAGTCAGAGGCTTAGGGTATTTCATAACGTTAGTCAAAGACTTAGGGTGATGGTGGGATCCGTCACTTGTCGGTAGCATCTCCAAAATGGAGATGTTATAAAAACAACATGGACCGAGACGAACTCGAGTTTATACTTGGGCCAAAGATCTGACCAGACTTGATGTCGAAACCTAGGACGAGCTCAGGTTAAAACCCGGACTAGGCTTATTATTGGGACCTGAAATAGGCTTGGTGTTGAGATCAAGGTCGGAATCGATCGAGCTCGGTGTTGAGACATGGGTCGTGCTTGCGTTTGGTGTCAGAGCAGGTTTAGTGTTAATACCCTGACCCGGCTTGGTGCCGGGACTTCGGCCAAGCTTGATGTTGAGACCTATGTAGGGATCAATGCCGAGAATGAGATTGTGCTCAGGTTCAGTGCCAGGCCGAGCTCGGTGCTGAGACATGCGCCAGGCTTGGTGTTGGGACCTAGGCCTGACTCAGTGGCGGCACCTTGGTTGGGCTTGATGCTGGACGATATTAGGACTTAGATCAAGCTCAGTTCCAGGACTCAGGCCGGGCTCGATGCTAAGGCCCGGGTTAGGCTCGATGTCGAGACCCGAGTTTGTCCCGATATTAGCAACCTGGTCGAGCTTGGTGCCACGTCCGAGTCGGACTCGGTGTCGGGACCCGAGTTCAATGCCAAGACTCCGACCCGGCTTGGTGCCATGCTGATATCGGGACCAAGGCGGGCTCTGTTCCATGATAGATTTCCTAACTCATTTTTATTTTTGATTTATCTCCCGTATTTTTTCATGCAAAAACTTAGTGAAAAATTATTCATGAATTATTTAAAATATTATTTTGATCATTATTTTTTAATCTCTTATTAATTATTTTCTATCAATTTAACTAATAAAATTAATTTATTAGTTAATTTTTTTATTATAATAATAAATTATTTAAAATTAATATAATTAGTAAGTGATTCAATTAATCTGCAATCAAGTATATGATAACAATGTGATATTTATGGATATTCATGGATATCCATAATCTTGTGGATAATATTTACATCCATATTCAGTATTTAAAATTACGAATATAAATTTATCCATCTTAAATACATATAGATTTAGATATAAATGTCAATTATCTATATCTAATTAGATAATTGTCATCCCTTCTCAAACCTTATAAATCATACAAGAGAGAGTTCAATGATAGATAGAAGGATGAATTGGCTAGTACTTCTTTAATCCTCCAATTAATATATTACACCTTCTTTTGTTTATGAGTACTTATATTAATTGGTAAATACTTATTTAATCCCTATGGTTTAAGGTAATTATCTACGTAGATTTTATATTTTTAAAAATTATCTATAACACACCCATATCGATACTTTCGTAATTGTTGAGTCTGATTTATCAAGGATAAAATAGTATTTCTACTTGATATAACTTAAATGAGAATATGGATGCATTTGTTACTTATTAACTTTCAATATCTACCATTAACTCAAAGAGTCAATAATCATAAATTTGTATTTACGTTAAAATAGCCTCACTCTTGTGTATATTATTATTATTGTATTTCTTGTAAGGTTCTGGGGTTAGCACGAAAGCATCAATGTGATTGAAATTTAAAATTTTCTTTCAAAACTACTTTAAAAATCGTGGTTATACCGTTGTTGATGTAAATAATATATTATTAAATTAATCTATATTAATTTTAACATGCATGTAATTAATATTTTATTTATCAAAATAAATAATATTTAATAATAATAAAATATACATTGATGTACTTATTATCTTTCTTGAGCCTTTGAATATCCTTCTTGATTTTTCCTTTGTAGTAGTGCACCAAGCGTTACACTTCTAGTTGGCACACTAGCACTCATTTACGAACAAATCGTTCCCACTTTTCAGAGCAAAAGAAACTCTTTTCTTTTCTAGAATGTTTGAAGTCTTTTGAAAAAATCTTCAATTGCATGTAACTAGGGCCGGTCCTGAATTTTTGGGTGCACAGTGCGAAAGCTCAAAATGTGCTATTTTTCATTACGAAAACATATGTTTAAAAAAATTAATATTTAAACGAGGGCTGGAACCCAAGCGAAGCTGAGGGCTAGGCCCTCAGCCCAAATTATATTACTTGAGAAAATATATAAAGGGGGACATAGTACCTAAACCCCGACAATAAAAAATATAATCATATACAACTATTCCTAGCAAAGCTACTTAAAATTTCAATAGTTAAGAAATTGTCTTCTAGCATTTTTTGAAACAAAATCATCAATTATATCATCATACTCCAAGTCTTCAATCTCATCATTTTCAATGCATAAGATTGCTAATCCATTTAGCCTATCTTGCGTCATAATGGTCCGCTAGTAAGATTTTCATAATTTCAATTTATAAATTGTAAAAATAAATTTCAATTTAGTGCCCCCTTAATTTTTGGGCCCTGGACAGTCGCCCTTGTGGCTCCTGCCCAGGGCCGGCCCTGCATGTAACAATCAAAATTTCTCATTATTCTTCAACGTGAATATACGTATATATAGGCATATGATTTGTTTCAATATATCTCAATACAATAAGGTCAATCCAATATCTTCCCAAATTAAATTTGGTCTCTTAAAGATTCTTTTCAAAATAAATTAGGATACTTAATTAAATTAGAAATCCTAATTAAATAAATACTTCCTATTTAATCTTAATTATGACCTAATTAATTTGGGTGCTAGCCCACTAAATTAAAGCCCAATAGATTAAATATTATTTTGGCATAATAATTAATTAGCTATTAATTAATTAATTAATTTAACTTACTTAATTTTAATTGACAATTAATTAAAATTACATTTAATTTATTTAATATAAATATCAAATATTTATTTAAATAATTAAATCTAATTTTATATTTTGAATTTATTAATCAAATTAATATTTCCGAAATTTCCCGAATATCCTAATCCAAACAGGAAATGCCAAAATAATCATTTATTAACTTTTAATAAATATTTTCGAATTTGTAACATATACGAGAACTATATCGTACGACCTTCATAGGTTCATTATCGAGTATGAGTGGAATAATATTAACTCTTTAATATTTTATCTTTATGATATTCCATAGACCATGGGTAATTGCCAAGCCATGGCCCCTAGTCGATGAATGAGCTGGGAAAACATATGAACATGTTAGAATACACTTCGAGCATGTCATATCATTCATTCCAATATTTATGTTTCTTATCGAGTCTGGGATCATGGTAAGGTAAAATCCTTACACTCGACATATCTCTAAACTATATCTTGTGGATTTTATATCTCTAAGATATCGACTGCTTTGGTCAAAATATTATATCCACAAATTTAAGTTTCCTTGAAACATATATAACTTTTATTATCAAAGTTATCGGATCTCATCTTGAAGCATACGTGACTTTGTACGTCAATCGCTTAAGGCCATTTAGCATTTATTCAAAGGACGTGGATAGTCGAATGAGGATATACTAGTAAACCAAGAGTACTATCGCACAAGTCATCATATGATCACAGGTCAGAGGATATGGCGACACTAATATATTATTACAAAGATCAATGACCTTAGATTACCATGTGATCTTACGTTTATATGGTCGTATTCGATATTTCATTCTACTAATGAAAAATCTTTTGTCTATGTCCTTATGATATGACACTCATCATCCATTTTATTAATATCATATGTCAATCTAGGCGACACACAATAATATTGGTCAAGTGATATATTATTATCCTGTATAACAATCACATGTTACCAAGAACTTAATTTAAGACATATATAAATATCGTTGACTATCATAATTGCAAACGTCTTTTGAATTAACGATATTCATCTGACATAATGTATTAGGACATACACATAAAATATGGATGTAATATATGTTGTTAACAATATCTTTTATTAATAAATAAGAAACTATATTACAAATATTATACTTTAAACCATTACGTGCATAATTGATTTTAGGACATATATTCTAATATTTATGTGTTACAATTTCTTCTAGCGAGCATCCCATTAAATCAGCTGCCAGAATGAAATCCGTGGTGGGTGTCAATGTTTATAATGCCATATTATATTCTCTTAATTCAGTCATAGAATCTGTTACTATTTTACAACATTTTAGTTGAAAAGTTGCCCACTGATCAGGCCTATTGACCCAACTTCAATAATTTTCTTTGAAAAATTCCTCAAAATTTAATAATAATCGAAGCCCCACTTATAGGGGCACGACTATGGTACCCAGGGGTATGACATACCCCTGGGTTTGTCACCGTTGGATCATTGTAAAATGATCCAACGGTGAGGGGAAAAAAAAATAAAGAAAGTGAAAAAACCGGTTAATCCGGTTACCACCACCTCAACACTCTCATTTTCCCCTAATTTTGCCCGAACACTCTCATTTTCCCTCTCTCTGAATTTTGCCCTAAAATTTTCCTCTCTCTCTCAATTCTCACGATCTCGCTCATTTTCCCCTAATTTTTGCTTAACGTGTGGCGTGTAAAGGGCCTTATACAAGTAAGTTATTCTCCGTGCATAAAATGGTCCAGTTGTATGCTTTTATCCTGATGAATCAATTCGCTTTTGATCTTTTGTGGCTGATGGTAGCAATCTTCAACCTTTCAGGTTTCCAGATCCATTGGTGATGTTTATCTAAAAAAGGCTGAGTTCAACAGGGAGCCTTTATATCTTCTCGGTCTCACAGAAGAAGGGAAATTTGTGCTGTAAAATCACCGACACCGACGCCTGCTTCTCCATCGCTGATTCTATATATAAAGTAAAGACATTTCTTGTCTTCTTTGTCTTTCAATTTCTTTATGCACTATCTTCCTTCTCTTATTATTGTGAGTGGGAGTATCAGCTGCAGAGCTATTTGTTAGGATTTTGATTTGGTTTTGGGCGTTGTTTGTGGCTTTTCATTTTGTAAATGGGTTTGTGGGGATTTGTGGTTGTTGGTTATTGAAACCCCATGTTTGAGGTATTTTGGACAAGGGTTATTATGATAATAGTATGTAGAAGTTTGAAGTGTTGGTTGGTGGAGAAAAACAGAGGAAAAGTAAAGAGAATAAAGATATGAGTGATTTAATTTTGGGTATATTACTTAATCTAATAGTGTAAAATATATAGGGTTATGTTTTTGTGCTTGTTCCGTATTAGTTTATCCTCATTGCTGCTATTTAGATTTCAAAAAGTTTGGGAACATGCATTGGATTAGTTAAATATATTTATATGTGTGTGTGTGTGTATGAATGTGGTGATCATGTTATGCATGAATAATCTTGGCTTAATTAAATTTTGGCTTTAATGTAATCTGTAAGTTTTGTTAATTTAATTTAAATCACTTATATTCTAACCTAACCTAACCTTTGATCTTCATGATTCCAATAGAAGATATAAAAAATGTTCTATTTAAATTAAATTAACCTTTGATCTTCGTGGTTGTCAAGCTTTTTTCTAACTTTATATTAATTGACTTATCATTGTTGATTTATTCGTAGTCCATCATCTCTGTCATTGGTTGTAAACATCATGGCTAAACAAAAGAGGATTGAAACGAATGAACAACCGCATGGACCAGGCAAGCACACATGGTGCTATTACTAGTAAGTTACTAGTTAACCAAATAGTGTCAATAGTGAAATAAGTTTATTTGATGATGTACATACAAAATTAATTTGACTTGTCTCGACAGTAAGTCCGAAGCAAAGCGGCTGAAAGAAGAAGGTCTTAAAATTACCAAAGAGGTATGCAATAACTATTTCACTTTTCTTTATTATTTAACTTGATAGTTTGATTTATTAACCTTATATATATTTTTTGATTTCACTATATTATTTGGTTGTAGATAAAAGGTCACATAGGAACGAATTGGAAGAAAATGACCGTGGAACAGAAAGTTACTTTTGTGAACAAGTACAATGAGGAATCTGTTAACCACGAAAATGAGCCTCTTGGAATATTACGCGATCCAGTAGATAAGGTAGAAGAGAAAGACCATAACTACAGAGGAATATCAAGATGCAGTGTCACTCGCTTCTCGAAAATGGTTTCCACATTTAGTGTTCAACAAGAAGAAGCTATAAGAGAGCTTGGATTTGGAAGCCTCTTGGGTCTCAGATGTGGGAGAGTGCGACAAGAGTTATGTAGATGGTTGGTTAAACAATGTGACGCGGAGAGAGGGATAATAACACTTAATGGAACTGAATACAATATGAGCGTTGAAACTTTTACTGCAATTATGGGTATTGAGGATGGGGGTTCAAACTTTGAGACTTACGGAGACGACAAAGACATAGCTGAGTTAAGAGCCCGGTATTGTACCAGTAAGAAAGGGATCCCAATAGCAATTGTGATTGAGAGACTAAGCAGTATTAGTACTGCAGATGATGATTTCTCTATTCTTTTTTGTTTGTTTGCTATCAGTACTATCCTCTGTCCTACTTCTGCCGCGTACATCAACCCATATTACCTGCATGCATTGAAAGATGTCAGGTCCATTAGATCGAAAAATTAGGCAACCTGGTGTTTACAGTTTTTTTATGAAATGGAGTGAAGAAGGTCAATCAAAACAAAATTTCTTCAATTAGAGGATGTGTGTTATTTTTAATGGTATGAAATGAATAATATTTGATCTCTTTAATTTCGTCATGTTTGATCTCTTTAATTTCGTCATGTTTGTGCTACCACCATGCAGTCCATGTTTATGATTATGACATTTATTTGTTTCGACAGATTTTCTATATGTCGTCCTCTACTTACCAGCTTTCTTCACCGAGGAATGGTTGGCCAATCATGCAGTGGACGACCGCAGAAATAAAAAAAATTTTTGAATGGGAGAAACAATTTGGTGGTTTCGGGAGCAATTCGGTTTTAAATTAAGTTAATAATTTCTTTTTATAGTATGCTTCAAGTTATCCTTAACAAATTACTTATTATTTTTAAATTATAAATAGGTTCCTATGAGGAGGGACAGTAGCCACCAAGAAAGTTTTGGACGTGCGAAAGATTGTGATCCAGTTATGACAAGCCTACAAAGAATTAAGGAAACTATAGGAGAACATGCCAAACAAACCTCGCAAGACATGAAATTGATGGCAACTAAAGTGGAGCAATTGTCAAAAAAGATTGATAAATTAGAAGAGTATTTGTACAAGCTAAATTCCCATGTTTTTGGAGAACAAGCGCGTCCGACTGATGAACCGACGTCGGTCCCTATCTTTGAAGATGCACAACCAGGCGACGCTAAGGTAGTAAATGCCCATGATAAAAAAAACAACTACCATTAGTTCGTCCTCTCTTGATGATTCATTCAAGTTGCAACAGAAGCTTGCAGCAGCATTTAATGAATCAATGGCCAACCCTCAACCACGCTCCACTCTTCTAAAGGATGAGGTATGAATACAAGCAATTATATGTTTTTTTTTTACTTTCATTGTTATTATTTGAATATAATATATTACTTATTTTCTGTCACCTAGTCCCCGATGGATATAATTGGACAGAAGGCAGAGGCTCAAGACTCAGACATGTCTTTAATGCCTAATCGGCCACTGAGAAATAGAAAGCCAGGCCCTTATCAATTGTCGCCATATGATCTTGTTGCAACAGGCGCAATGTCCAAATTTAAAGCTGGTCCTTTTTTGGTGAACAAGGCAGTCAATACTGATCATTTGAAGATAATTCAATATTGTTTTAATAAATTCGCTGAGAAAAGGTACGAAATCATTTACCACCATAGACTGACTTATTTTGAATATAGGTATATTCGAATGAAATTTTTTTTAATTCTTGTTCGGGTTGCTTGCAGTGATGTTATTGTCCGAACAAGTCATCAGCATATCACACGGGGTAGCTTGTTGTCACTTTTGCCTGGTGAACCACTTCAAGGCGAGGTTGTATCTATTGGTTTTTACTGATTTTTTCGTATAAGTAGGTAATAATAACTTACTTATTCCTCAGGTCATTTGCATGAAAGCCGAGTACCTCACCATACAGGAGTCTTTGAAAAGAAATACTGAACCAATCAATTGGTTTTTACCGACAACCTTTGCTGTTAGTATTTTCGTTGTACCATTAAAGCTGATTATTGTAATATCATTGCCTTTTTTTTTATCTCATTCTAGTCATAATATTTTTCTCTCGATTCCATAATTGATTATGTAGCAAATGGTACTTGAGCCAAATGCACAATTTGATTTGTTTCGTAGCGCTGCCCAATTGAAATATATTATATGTCTGATCTGCAAAGATGCCAGCAGGTACAATATATATATATTTCTTTATGCTTCATTTATAATTTTTACGTTACTATTTCTTAATTGCATCCTTATATCTTATTTACTTGTCACTAGATATTCATACCCATACACGACGGAAATTTCCATTGGTACATGCTATTGGTTAAGGTTAAAGAAAAAGTTTGTGAGATTTGAGATTCTTTACGGAGTGGGCGTCGAGCGCGTAAACGACAAAATCAAGTGAATATTATTGTAAGTGAACGACAAAGTCAAGTGAATAATATTTTAATTCCATCTCACTTTTTTTTTGTTTATTATTTATAATAGATATTTTGTTGTATATCTATATGCAGAATTTTTTATTATAACTAGTTTATTTTCTCATTTAGTTGCAAGCGCTGGATGTTATCCACCGCAGTTATGTACTGAATACATTCCCAGAACCGTGGAGCTTCCTGTCTTTCCAAGTGTGCAATGGTATAGGAGTTCCAACCCAACCCAACGGGTATGATTGCAGGATTTATGTTATTATATTTATGGACACTCCGGGAGTCGCCACCAGCACAACTTATCTGGTACGTGATGGGACTACATATATTTACTGAATTACTCATTTTTGATGCTATAGCTATATTGAGTTCAGGTTAATGGGTGGTACATATACATATACTGACTAGTTTGTCTGATTTTATATCTTTTGGACCAGCATGACTCCCAGGAAGCAAGAGTGACAATAGCATTGCAGCTGATTGACTTTCCATTCAATGAGAAACGTGATGAGATCTTACAGTCAGCAATGGGAGAGTATAACACACAACAGCAGCAGATTTCAATGCAAACACCAAGAGGGAAACCTCCGAAATTGTCAGTCAGAATCGAAAAGAACAGTAAAAAGAATGGTCGTTTACGGAGAAAGGGTTAACGTATGCGTTACTAAAATAGTTAGTTCTGTAGTCAATGCATTTTGTATATTTTTTCCAACTGTGTAATGTAGCTGAATGCATTTTCTCATCTTTTGAACAATTCATTAATATGCATCTTAATGCCTTTTGTATAATATGAGAAACTGTGAAATGTAAACAAGGAACATGTTAATGAAAACTGATGAAAGCTGATGAATTTAACAAACTGAAAATTTATGAAATAAAATAATGGTTTGTACTTACTGATGCAGGCAGAACCACAGTTTAGTCAATGCCAAATAGAAACAATGAACAAACTGGTGATACCAGACACATTGAAGAAGCTGTACGTAAGAGGTAGAATGAATTTGGTTGCTTGGGGTGGTTGGTGAAAATTAACTCCTTCATGAAGCACAGCCACGAAATTAGATTCCAAATAACTGTTGCTTTAGCATTTTAGTTTCCAGTAATGAATTAAGTTCAAAATAATAGGAGGCCCATGCTATGGTTTTAGGCCTTAGCAGTCCAAATTGAGCTTATCTCACAAATGTTGGAGTAAATGGTAATTAAATTTTCATCTTATATAATTTACAAAAAAATATTTTCATACTAATTACATTTGAAAAGAAATAATAATGATTTAAAAAAAAATTTAAAATTTTTCCTCCATGCTCATTAACTTTAGTTAATGTCATGAATTTCTATTTAACAAATTCTCCTACAGGCTCATTAACTTTAGTCAATAGCCTAAATACTATTAAAAATTTAATATTTACATAAATAAATAAGTAGAAAATATTATTTTTTATACGAACCATTAGCCATCATTACTGGAATAGTAAGTGAAAAATAATGGTATAAAACTCGTATACATGCTAAATTGACATATGTAATAACCGAAAAATAGAAATTTTTCCTCCATGCTCATTAACTTTAGTTAATATCCGAAATATTATTTTTTCAAACGTAATTAGCCATAATAACTTACTTAATTGAAAAATACCAATAACTGATAAAAGAAATAATAAAACGAATGATACACGAAAAACTACTAAAAATTAATTTTCATACTAAATACCTTTCATATGAGGGATATGAAATAAAAATTATATGAAATAAAAAAATATTAAACATGTAACATAACATGCAATTGCTTCTGCCTCGAAAATCACACCTGCAACTATGAGCGTTGAATATGCAACGTCCACCATTAAACATGCAACTTTGACCAATAAATATGCAATATTTGGAAGATGAAACTTTTAGCAATAAACATGCAAAACGAGACCATTGGAAACTCGAAAATCACACATGCAACTATGAGCGTTGAATATGCAACTTCCACCATTAAACATGCAATTTTGACCAATAAATATGCAATATTTGGAAGATGAAACTTTTAGCAATAAACATGCAAAACGAGACCATTGGAAACTTGAAAATCACACATGCAACTATGAGCGTTGAATATGCAACTTCCACCATTAAACATGCAATTTTGACCAATAAATATGCAAATTTGGAAGATGAAACTTTTAGCAATAAACATGCAAAACGAGACCATTGGAAACTCGAAAATCACACATGCAACTATGAGCGTTGAATATGCAACTTCCACCATTAAACATGCATTTTTGACCAATAAATATGCAATATTTGGAAGATGAAACTTTTAGCAATAAACATGCAAAACGAGACCATTGGAAACTCGAAAATCACACATGCAACTATGAGCGTTGAATATGCAACTTCCACCATTAGACATGCAATTTTGACCAATAAATATGCAATATTTGGAAGATGAAACTTTTAGCAATAAACATGCAAAACGAGACCATTGGAAACTCGAAAATCACACATGCAACTATGAGCGTTGAATATGCAACTTCCACCATTAAACATGCAATTTTGACCAATAAATATGCAATATTTGGAAGATGAAACTTTTAACAATAAACATGCAAAACGAGACCATTGGAAACTCGAAAATCACACATGCAACTATGAGCGTTGAATTTGCAACGTCCACCATTAAACATGCAATTTTGACCAATAAATATGCAATATTGGAAGATGAAACTTTTAGCAATAAACATGCAAAACGAGACCATTGGAAACTTGAAAATCACACATGCAACTATGAGCGTTGAATATGCAACTTCCACCATTAAACATGCAATTTTGACCAATAAATATGCAATATTTTGAAGATGAAACTTTTAGCAATAAACATGCCAAACGAGACCATTGGAAACTTGAAAATTACACATGCAACTATGAGCGTTGAATATGCAACTTCCACCATTAAACATGCAATTTTGACCAATAAATACGCAATATTTTGAAGATGAAACTTTTAGCAATAAACATGCCAAACGAGACCATTGGAAACTTGAAAATCACACATGCAACTATGAGCGTGGAATATGCAACTTCCACCATTAAACATGCAATTTTGACCAATAAATATGCAATATTTTGAATATGAAACTTTTAGCAATAAACATGCAAAACGAGACTATTGGAAAACGAAAATCACACATGCAACTATGAGCGTTGAATATGCAACTTCCACCATTAGACATGCAATTTTGACCAATAAATATGCAATATTTGGAAGATGAAACTTTTAGCAATAAACATGCAAAACGAGACCATTGGAAACTCGAAAATCACACCTGCAACTATGAGCGTTGAATATGCAACTTCCACCATTAAACATGCAACTTTGACCAATAAATATGCAATATTTCAAAGATGTAACTTTTAGCAATAACATGCAAAACGAGACCATTGAACATGAAACTTTAGCAATAACATGCAATTGCTTCTGCCTCGAAAATCACACCGCAACTATGAGCGTTGAATATGCAACTTCCACCATTAAACATGCAACTTTGACCAATAAATATGCAATATTTGGAAGATGAAACTTTTAGCAATAAACATGCAAAACGAGACCATTGAACATGAAACTTTAGCAATAACATGCAATTGCTTCTGCCTCGAAAATCACACCTGCAACTATGAGCGTTGAATATGCAACTTCCACCATTAAACATGCAACTTTGACCAATAAATATGCAATATTTCGAAGATGTAACTTTTAGCAATAAACATGCAAAACGAGACCGTTGAACATGAAACTTTAGCAATAACATGCAATTACTTCTGCCTCGAAAATCACACCTGCAACTATGAGCGTTGAATATGCAACTTCCACCATTAAACATGCAACTTTGACCAATAAATATGTAATATTTCGAAGATGTAACTTTTAGCAATAAACATGCAAAACGAGACCATTGAACATGAAAATTTAGCAATAACATGCAATTGCTTCTGCCTCGAAAATCACACCTGCAACTATGAGCGTTGAATATGCAACTTCCACCATTAAACATGCAACTTTGGCCAATAAATATGCAATATTTGGAAGATGAAACTTTTAGCAATAAACATGCAAAACGAGACCATTGAACATGAAACTTTAGCAATAACATGCAATTGCTTCTGCCTCGAAAATCGCACCTGCAACTATGAGCGTTGAATATGCAACTTCCACCATTAAATATGCAACTTTGACCAATAAATATGCAATATTTCGAAGATGTAACTTTTAGCAATAAACATGCAAAACGAGACCATTGAACATGAAACTTTAGCAATAACATGCAATTGCTTCTGCCTCGAAAATCACACCTGCAACTATGACCGTTGAATATGCAACTTCGACCGTTGAACATGCAACTTTGACCAATAAATATGCAATATTTGGAAGATGAAACTTTTAGTAATAAACATGCAAACCGAGACCATTGAACATGAAACTTTAGCAATAACATGCAATTGCATCTGCCTCGAAAATCACACATGCAACTATGACCGTTAAATATGCAACTTTTACCATTAAACATGCAACTTTGACCAATAAATATGCAATATATTTTTATATTATTTTATTTTTTTCAGTATTTTTTAAGAATAAATTTTTAAAAACTTACCATAAATTTTTTTCATAATTTTATTTTTATTAATATTTTATAATTTATATAATAAAAAATTATTTTTAAATTAATTTTTTTTAGAGTAACTGGTTGCAACCGGCAGTGGCAACCAGTTACTCTCATTTTTTTTAATGCCCCCAACCCTTGGGTATCTGATACCCAAGGGTATTGTAGCTATACCCCCACTTATAGATGTCTAAGAGAAAGTAAAAGTACAAAGAGGTCAAAAATATATTCTAGGTGACTAGGGCAGATGTATTGTACTTTGATATCAAGTCATAGTCAACTATATTTAGTTTTTTTAAAAGACAATTTTAAATTCAGAGAATCATTTATTAAAAAAAAAATTAGCACTTGTGCAATTAAAAACATTAGTATGCTTTATCTCACTTGAAGAATTTTATTGTGTTCGGTGAAATGTGATTTTATTATAATTTTATCCATTGAATTCATTATTTTATTGAATAAACCTCACGACAAAGAAAAGCCCGGGACAAGAACTTACATTAACTAGGTCGACATTCAAGTTCTGATCAAAAGAAAATTCTTCATGAGTTAAATATTATTTATAACACTAGAAGAAAATGTACTTTTATCGTCAAATATAGTTTCGACGCTAATAATCACATTTAGCGTCGAAAATTATATTCGATGCCAAATATCAACATTTTAGTGTCGAAATTCATATTCGACGCCAAATTGTCGACTTTTAACGTCGAAAATAAAACCCGTACTTTTAGCGTCGAAAAATTATCGATGTTAAAGGTTTTCAACCATTCCCATAATCTTTGGCATCAATATAAATTACGAAGCTAAATTTTATACTTTCAGCGTCAAAAAACGTATTCGACGCAGAAAAGTTGACATTTAGCATCGACTAAGTTGCTTTGCTAAATATTAATGATGATACCACCGATAATTCGTTAATCTTAGCGTTCAATTTTAATTTCGACGTTAAAAATCAGACATTTAGCATCGAAATATGGGATTCGATGCTAAAAATAGATTAAAATACATAATGCCACCAACCCTTCTCCCCCTCTGTTTTTTCTCTCATCCTATTCAATCTCATCCTCTGCAATCTGAGACTCTTTCATCTGCAACCTCACAACTCTCATACAAATTTTAAATAAAATTGTAATTAATTTTCCATAAGGTAAATCTTCTTTCATATAACTTTATTATTTTTATTTATATTTGCAAAGAATAATTATATATCTCACTTAATTATTTCAGTTTAATCTTTGTAAAAAATTATGGTTTTCAATTTTTATGATTATGTTTATTATATACTTTGTGTTAGTGGTTTATGATTCATTTATGTAGATTAGTTAATTAACTAAATATATTTTATTCTGTAAACTAATTAATTAATCAACTAAATATATATGTGTATGCTTAAATAAATAATTAATGAATTGGTAATGTTGATGAGTGTAATATAATTTTTAATAATTATATTTTTATATTTAGGTATTTGGCTGAAATGGATAGAAATTGGATAAGCTCGATGGATAGATTGAATGTTGAATACCGTAATGGAGTGTATGAGTTTATGTAATCGGCAAAGCAACACATTGTTGCAAAAGGTCGTGTTCGGTGTACATGTATAAATTATTTGAATAGGAAAAGGAAACGGTTAGATGAAGTTCATAATCATTTATACATGCCGGAAATATCACCAACTTACCATATGTGGATTTATCACGGTGAGTAATATAATTCTCAATCACGGTTTATTGATTCCGGTGAAGGGAGTAGTAGTTACAATCAACCTGCAAATGATGAGATAACAGATGCTTTGCATGACTTACAAGGTCCACAACTTGGTCATAGTTTTAGTAGTGACATACCAGTGTTAAGTGGCAATGATCAAAATTTATTTAGTGAACTACTTGATGAGGCAAAAAAAATTCCATTTGAAGGTGCTGGAATGTCGATCTTGAATTTCGTTGTGAAATTATTACACATTAAAGTGATCAACAGAATGATCAACAAAAGTATTGATACGATGCTAGAGTTACTAGGGCAAATGTTACCGGTTGGAAGCGAATTACCTAAGTCGTATTACGAGGCAAAGAAAATATTGCGCGATCTAGGAATGAGGTATGAATCCATTCATGCTTGTAAGTATGACAGTGTATTATTTCATGCCGAGTATTGATCACTTGAATATTGTCCGATATGTGGTGAAAGTCGGTATAATATCCGTGGTATGGGGAAGAAAGTGCCTCAAAAGATATTGCGATATTTCTCGTTAACGCCCAGGTTGCAGAGGTTGTTCATGTCACGACATACAGTGACTTATATGATGTGGCATCATGAAAAGAGAATAGGTGCGGAGGGCATACTTAGACATCCTGCCGATGGAACCGAGTGGAAGAAATTTGATGACATATACCCCTGTTTCGTTGAGGACCCCCGTAATGTCAGGTTAGGTCTTGCCTCTGATGGTTTTAACCCGTTTGGTAATATGTACAACTCTTACAGCATGTGGCCCGTTATTGTTATTCCATATAACTTACCTCCATGGAAATGTATGAATGATCCGTTCATGTTTATGTCATTGCTTATCCTTGGTCCATTTATGAATATTTACTTAAGACCATTGATCGAGGAGTTACAAACATTATAAAATATGGGTGTGCATACCTATGATGCAGCTTTTGTTGAAAAATTATGACCCATAACGTCACTATTTGTACAGATTATGGTGTTGTTGTATAAATTAACTATGTGACAAAGGAGATTGCACTCTTATCATTTGTGATTAGATCACCTAGATGTATAAATGATATGAGGTCCCTATGATTAGTTCCTAGATTGAGATGATATGAGACAATATCATTCTACGGAGGATTAATCATTAAATATCCCTAGTCAGAGTATTATCGAGATTGTACATCGATAAATGCGTAAAAGACTAGTATTACACTTGTGCACGTTGTGAGGGCACAATAGCATAGTTCTCATATATTTGGGTATAGGATACTCATGCAAGTGTAATATGAGGTTGTGTTTTACCGATGGTACGGAAAACAGCTTCGCTCTGGATAGACCCCCTCGGAATTCCATTGGTAGTATGACTATGTGTCTTTGGAAGTCCGAAATCAGGGTAGGTGTATTTGGTCTTAACCTGAGACTTGCACCGCTAATACTTGCGACAATCAATATGCTTTGGTTTTGGTCGTCTAGGGCTTTAACCAGTTCTGTGTACGCCTCTGCTGGGTATATTGAGAATCGTAGTGTGTTGGGTGTGATGTCAAGACGGAAGTATCACTCCAGTCATAGTGGAGATGATAGTCACGTAGGATACAGTACTAGTACTTTTAAGTACTGCAGTCATCATGATATTATGACTAGGTCATGTATATCCGATTATAGGGACTAGTTACCAGACATCCGACATATGCTTCGTACAGGCGGACACTATTCCAGCCCCAGGCCTAACACGTGACATCAGATACTGGATCGAAATACGCAGATACTACGTATACTACGCCTGATATAGATCACATATTCCTGTAAGGATATTTCTGGAGAATTGGGTAGGCAAGGCGCTTTGCTAGAAGCCAACCTTGTCTTGTAAATCGGTAAAACGTAGTACTAGGTACGTACGTATTCGGATAGTCCGATAACCGTATTTACTGCCAACATATCCGGGGATCTCATGGGTCGCTTCTCGAATATTCACCGATGATGTATGACTCGCACTTTAATTAATCTGGGATTAATTTGATGAGAGAGAAAATTAATCTGAGATTAATTACATAGATATTTTATCTAGGATAAAAAATCATTTAATGAAAGAGAACGATTAATTTGGAATTAATCGATAAATTAATATATTCGATATATTAAACAAAATTGGATTTCGACGCGGAATTAAAATTAGATTTTAATTCGGACGAACGAATTAATTTAGAATTAAATCGTTAGCGACGTAAATAGTAATTATGCTTGGCATGATTATTTAATTAAATTAGATTTAATTACGATGCAACAGAAAAATCGTTAATTTGGAATTAACGAACCCGAGCCCGAGAGTGTTTGCGAGCGCACTCGCATTTGAAATTCAAGTGTGCAAGTCACATCAAGCGTCAAATCATTACTCACATCAAGCGTCAAATCGCTAGTTACTTCAAGTGTCAAATCACTTGTCACTTTGAGTGATGTGACTTGACAACTTGATTGATTGATTGATGGTAGTTGTTGGCAAAGCCTTTAATGGCTTGACTTTTGGTTATTGAATTTAATAATTCAATTGTGTATTAGATACACAATCCATTCAACAACCACACAACACTCTCTCTTCCTCACTTCATCTCTCTCACACGCCCAAGGGGCTGATTTTCTCTTCTGTTTACTACCTAAAAACCGTGAGCTCAAGGGGAAGAAAATGATGATTTTTGTGGCAAAAATCAAGAGAGCTAGCACTCTTAGAGACATACGAAGGTGATAGGGAAACCCACCCGTGAGCTTGGAACCATATCACGAAAGCTTGGAGCTTGGAAGATGATCCAAAGCTGAAAATGGAGGAGGACAAAACTGCTCAATGCCGTGAGCTTCATGGAGGGCATACATTTTTTTTTGTTCATCATCGCATCGTCTCAACTGATCGATGTAAGTATTCCGCAACTTCCTCGATTGTATTCACATATATTTTTATGCTTGATATTCGATTCTCGAGACTTAGAGATTTCCCAACAATGGTATCAGAGCGATTAAAAGCATGAAATTTGATTTAGGGCTTAAAATTGGGTAAAATGTATTTGAGCATGATTTAATGAAATTGGATGATTGAGTATGCTTAATACATGTTTAATTGAAGATTGATTGGATCAATTTCAAGAAAAATAGTTTGGAAAAATTTTGCCCAAATTCTTAGCTTGGCCGAGGATACCTAATGCCCTAATGTCTTGGAATTTTTGATTTTTGATCATTGGAAGACTTGAATCAATTGGGAATTGTAGATTTAATGTTGAATTGGATTTAAAATTGGACATAAAATTCCCATTTGGCCAAGACTTGATTAGCATGTATTGGGTTTGATTTTTTATCAATGTATTGGACATGTGATAATGATAAAGAGCATGATCAGTTGTGTAAATTGATGATTTGAAAATGTTGATTTATGTAATTAATTATGCTATACACTTTTGAATAATTAAATTATGAAATTGGATTTTGGAATTTAATTATGTTTGGCCAATTTTATAAATTAGGCTTAAATGTTGTAATTGGGCTTTAATGGACTTGGTTGTACTGAGATGGTTTAGGCTAAATTGGTTGGATCCAATTGGGCCCGCACTTTAATTAATCTGGGATTAATTTAATGAGAGAGAAAATTAATTTGGGATTAATTACGGAGATATTTTATCTAGGATAAAATATCATTTGAAGAGAGCGAACGATTAATTTGGAATTAATCGATAAATTAATATATTCGATATATTAAATGAAATTGGATTTCGACCCGGAATTAAAATTGGATTTTAATTCTGTAAATAGTAATTATGCTTGCCATGATTATTTAATTAAATTAGATTTAATTACGACGCAATGGAAAAATCGTTAATTTAGAATTAACGAACCCGAGCCCGAGAGTGTTTGCGAGCGCACTCGTATTTAGAATTCAAGTGCGGCACACAAGTCACATCAAGCATCAAATCATTACTCACATCAAGCGTCAAATCACTAGTCACTTCAAGCGTCAAATCACTTGTCACTTTGAGTGATGTGACTTGACAACTTGATTGATTGATTGATGTTAATAGTGATGTGAATAGTGATAGAGTGGTTGGCAAAACTTTATGCCATTTGACTTTTTTGAAAAAGAAAATCGTAAAGGATTTTTGAAATTAATTAAGTGTATTAGATACACATTTTTGGCAACCAACACACATAACACATTCTCTCTTTCTTCCTCTCCCTCTTACGCCCAAAGTGGGCAAAATTTTCTTCTTCTTTTCACAGTGAACTACAGTGACAGTGAAGGAGGAACCATGGTGTTTTTGTGGCAAAAACATCAAGAGCTAGCACTCAAAGGGTCTTAGGAAGGTGATAGGGAAACCCACCTGTGTGCATGGAATCACATGGTTCTTCGATGAAAATAGCTCACTGCCGAACTTGGAGGAGGGCAGAAAATAATTTTTGATGTCACTCGCGTCGCTCAACCGATCGATGTAAGTATTCCGTAACTTCTTCGATGTATTCATACATTTTTCTATGCTTGATTCGATCCTCGGGACTTAGAGATTTCCCAACAGCTTTCGAGTAGTATTTTCAGATGCATGCCGCATTATCATGGTCCATTAATGATTTTCCAGCTTATGGTTCATTATCTGGATAGAGCACTAAGGGATACATGGCATGTCCAGTTTGTGCCGGTCAAACACATTCGCAACGATTAAGGAATAAAATAGGATACACAGGGCACATAAGATTTCTTGAGTTGAGTCATCCTTAGTGGAGGAGTAAATTATTCAACGGTCAACAAGAACCTCAGAGTATGCCCAGTCCATTATCTGAATTCGACATTCTTTGCCAACATCAACATCTCAAAGATAGCACATCAGGGAAACATCCTAATCATAGAGATAAAAACCAAAAATGTCAACCTGAAGAGTTGAATTGGACAGGAAAGAGTATTTTCTTTGAGTTAGAATATTGGGGGACTTTGAGTTTGTAACATAATTTGGATGTAATACGTATAAAAAAAACATATGCGAGAGTTTAGTTGGCACACTTTTCAATATACCGGGTAAGATAAAAGATACTTTAAATGCTAGATTGGACCTACAAGATCTTAGAAATCGTAGTGAATTGCATTTACAGGTCACTCCTCGAGGTCTTATTAAGCCACCTGCTAGTTACATGCTAATTAAATCAGAGAGAAATTCATTCAGTGATTGGCTGAAAATGGTTAAATTTCCTGATGATTATGCATTGAATATTGGGCTTTAGGTCAAAGATGATACAATAACGGGGTTAAAGAGTCACGATTGTCATGTGCTTCTAGAGATTCTCCTTCTTGCTGGCATTTGACCTTATAAGCCCCTGAATGTATGCGACGTTGTACTTGATATATGTGGCTTCTTTAAACAATTATGTCAGAGGACATTAACCACATTTTTTATTGACGAACTTGAGCAAGGAGTCGTGAAAATCCTGTGTAAGCTGGAACGAATATTGCCACCCATTTTTTTTGATGTGATGGTACATTTGGCTGTGCATTTACCAACTGAAGCTAGGAAGGAAGGTCATGTCTATTACAGATGGATGTATCCCATTGAGAAGTACTATACAATTTTAAATATTTCATTCTTAAATTTTATGTGTGCATTAAATTTATTATTAATACAAACTTGTTGTCATATCTGCAGGGCTTTGGGACATTACAAATAATATGTGAAAAACAAGGCGAGATCTGAAGGGTCAATAACATAGGCTGTTTTAATAAGTGAGGCAATAACATTTTGTTCGATGTACATGCATAATATTGAAACTTATTTTAATCATCGGCCACAAAACTATGATGGAAATGCAAGTAATAAGCAAGATATCACAGTGTTCCGTCAAAATTGAAGGCTGTTTGAAGCAGTAGGTGTCAAATTACTAACATTTGAGGAAGCTCAACGTGAGCATTGGTTTATATTAAGTAATTGCGATGAACTGCAACCGTATTTAACATAAGTCTTTTTTGTGCATAACTATATTTTTATTGTCATATATTAACGTAACTCATTTTTTGTAGGCAACATATTACCATGCTACAATGTGGTGGTGACCACAACGTTGATGGAAGACACAAAAAAGAATTTCCTAAATGGTTTGCGACAACTGTAAGCCCTAACATTGTCTTTTTATTTTTATCCTAACAATAAGTCTTTTCAGTTTCTTATATTAACACATAAATATTATCATGTGGTAGATAAACAACCAAGTGCAAAATGGTTAACTGGACTCGTTCCTCGTTGGTTTCCTTGGCATATGGGACTCAAAAATAGGCTTACGAATATAGTGGATGCATTGTGAATGGAGTTAGATTTCATACCAAAAAGTGAGATGTTTCACATGTCACTCAGAATTATGGAATTGTAGTCCCGGGAGAGCACATATAAGATATTATTGACTTCTACGGAGGGTTGTAATCAGTCATTGAGTTGATATATAGACCTAGACAACATTGTGTGCTATTCGAATGCAAGTGGTTTGACACAACTTCCGGAAAGAGGAGAATTTAAGTTAGTAATCATCGAACGTCAATTAATGTTCAACGTTATTGGTACAAGAATGATCCATATATTTTTATATCCAAGCACGGTCTGTGATATATATATCTGATCCAAAGCTAGGAAATGGATATATGGTGGTAGAAAAGTTACAACATAAGGGCATTTGGGACACGCAGGAGAAAGATAGTGTTGAAATATCAGATGAAGCACAAGAAGTCTGTGACAACTTTGAAGTTTCTGAATAACTATTTCATTTACCAAATGTCACAGTTCCTGAAAATATCATGTTAACTCGAGAAAATATAGACGTTGAGATAATTCCTCATTCTCAAGTTAGCGTGGTAGCAGCAACTGAAGAAGAATTCGACACTGAAGATGACTTCGAGTCCAGTCATGAGTCCTCAAATACCAATAAGAATAGTGACTAATCTAGTTAGTATATGTGTAATGGATGAATAATTTTTATTATTATCATGGATGGTGGTGGTTATTGTTATTATTATTAGTGTAATGGATGGATGACATTAAATTATTGTTGTTGTTGTTGTTGTTATTATTATTATTATTATTATTAAGTCGAACATTTAGTGTCGAAATTTTGATCGACGCTAAATGTATATTTAACATCGAACTATAAATCGATTCTAAATGTCTAACATCTAGCGTCGATAAAAATTTTTTCGACGCTGAATGTAAGACATTTAGCATCGATAAAAATTTTTTCGACGCTGAATGTAAGACATTTAGCATCGAAATTTTGTTTTCGATGCTAAATGTAAAAAATTAAATTTCCCTCAAAAAATTACCCTATTTATTTGTTACCCGTCATATTTTTAGCGTCGAAATATTCGATGCTAAAACCAATATATTGTGACGCTAAATGTTTATTAAAATCCCTAATTCGGTCTCCCCTCATTCTTCTCTGCCTTTGTGATTCTCTTCATTTTTCTCCTAATTTTTTTTTTCAATTTTCCCTGCTTCTACCAAGGTAAGGACGGCCGTCATCCATCTCTTCAAAGTCACTTGCGTTTTATCATCTAGGATACCCGTAATATTTCAGTTTGTTAATGCATTTGGTTGATTGAATATTGGGTTTGTGATGTTTGCCCATCCTTAGTCCATTTTAGTTATTTTCAGTAGCTTTATGCTTGCCTTGTTATGATTTGGAAGTAGTGTTTGTTCATCATTTCATAATGAATTCTTCTGAATAAATTACAGCATAACTTTGGGAAAGTTTTAGGCATGCTTTAAGTATTGGGATTGTAGTTAAATTTGGACTGTGATCTAAGGAAAGTGGTACTCTCTGACTTGGTCTAGAAAGTTTGTATGGTTAAATTATGCCACCAGACCATCAAATGATAAAAGTGAAAAACTTTGTTGAACTAGTGCTTTTAAAGACAAGTTTTTCACTGCACTCATTTACTACCTAAGAGAATTTTTTACAGATTTATCTTTAGGACTTATACGGGAGGAAGAATTTGTTTGCACAATCCACAGATACAGGGTCCTATTCATCCAACTTAACTTTTAGTTAGTGTGTGTGATGAATTATGGAATGAGATTTTTGATAGTAGATTAGGAAGGTGCAATAGTAGTTGTTTGCAATGTGTTGGCATCTTTGAAATCATGTGTGAAAGATTCTTATGTTTGGTGTTTTAGAGTCTCGCTTGATGTGTTACTGTCCCAGAACAGAAGCAAATTGCTGCACTTAAAATGTGATGATGATTCTTGTTGAATCATTGATGCGTTTTGGTGGAGTTTATGATGCTAATGATGCTTAAACTTCAATCAAGTTGTATAAAATTGTTTATGGTTATGTTTCAAGTATGTATATTATAATCATTATCTTTATAAGTATAGGCCTAAACGTTTGATTCGAACTTAAGATTTACATATATATCTTACAATTACGAAAATATATGTACTCTTTATGATCATGACTTGTACATATGTTCGGAGTTTATAATCCAAGTGCATGTTTTAAGTTTATGAGTTAAGTTGTAAATTATAAGTTTATTGCTTATGATAGGCACTTAGTTTACGACTATTAGCTACGACTTACGGTGTGATTGAAATTTATGATTTCAAGTTTATAATTGTAGTTAACGCTTTAAGTTTAAGCATTTAGTCCATATGTCAGTTTGAGCTATGATTTACATGTTCAAGTTTTGGCTGATGTTAACAGTCAGAATCTAATCATTTATATTGAGCAGTCCATGTGTAATGATAAAAGTTTATATGGTTATTAAAATATTGAAATTTCATTAGCATCTTATGATTATTTTATTTGTCATTCATTTTGTCAGAATTGTTATTTTGCAGATGGCACTAGGCAATCACAGACGGGCTAATGCTACTCCATCTACATCAGTAAGGACAGATGCCCCTGTTGGAGTCTCTGCTAGCACAGGTGACTCGAGTACAGTGAAGGGTCAAGGACGCACCTGTGGCCTAGGGTTGGTTAAGCACGTTAAGGCTCACGGTCTTATCTGGATTGAGATATCAGATGATGGACAAAGACAAGTCGGACAACATAATTTAGCGCTTACTACAGCCATAAGTGCTACAAATCAATTTGAACCTCCCCAAAACTATGTTTCTTGGAGAAAAAAACTTTGGGAGATGAAAATCAACCAGTTCTCCCTTCGATACTTGTGAGTTTCCTTACGATATTAAATTTTCGATATTGTTTGTTAGTTAAAATTTTTATTTTATACTCATTTTTACTCGGTTGCTATTCCTGTAGGAGTGGTTCAACTTCGATCTTACCAAAGTGAATGTCCAACAGTAGATTGACTACCACATGGGGAAAAGTTATAAGGATTATAGGACAAAAGTCCTGAAACCAGTATTCGACAAACGAGGACCTTCGGATACTCCACAACATAAGCCTGATTTTATAAAAGAGCAAGAATGGACATTCTTGTGTGAGCTTTGTTCTAGCAAGAAACACGAGGTAAATTTTAAAATAAATAGAAATTTATAATTCTCTTTGTTTTCGGTACTTACAGTGTTGTTAAATGCAGGATAAATGTCACTGAAATGCGGAAAATCGAAGTCACTTGTGTTTCAAACATCATGGAGGTTCAAAGCCATTTATCCAACATCGTGCCGAACATTCTCAGTAAATATATCATAACGTAAAATTTAACAGTTCATTATTTTTACTAATGTGCAATAATACTAAATGTATTTTCTGTTTTTAGCAGAGTATCACATGTGAGGTGCAATCAGTTCTAGATTTTTTCCTAGTGATGCATTACAATGAGAAGAACAAATGGATAAATGAAGAAGCCGAACGCTTCTATATAAGTTTAAGTTTTTAAAATAAAACAATTATTATTATATATGTTAATTTTTTTTTTCAAATTCTAACATTAACTTAATTTTTTTTAAACAGAACGAAATGATAGAGCTCTAACATCAAACTCATGAGATAGGGTCGACCCGATATCAGATGATCCGTTGTCGCAATTGGTTTTCAAGAACCATACAGCTTACAATGTCGGCCTTGGCATTCGTAAGAAGTCACGTCATCTGTATGCACTACTATTTATTCGGACAATGACTCGTCTCTTCGAGACCAGCTAGCTACCACCCAAGACCAGCTATCCACCACCCAAAACGAGCTGAAGAAGACTAAGGAGGAGCTACAATAGGTCAAGGTGGACCACGAGAAGAAGTTGGAGCATTTCGACCAGCAGATACGGGCTTTCCGGGAGATGTTGGAGGCCTCACTCGGTTAGGGTGCATTGGGGAGCCCCCCATCACAATAGCAATAAAATTTATATTCATTTGTATAAACATTCTGTAGATAGTTTTAATATAATATGTATTTTTTAAAAACAATTTCATTATAATAAACACTAATTATTGGAATATTTCCTAATTGTGCTATTAATCAATAATATTTTTTAAATAATAATATTTTTTAAAATATTAAAATAATTATTTTAGAGCAAAATTATGTAAATTAATATTTTTTTTTAAAAAAAAACACATTTTAAACTATTTTCGTCTAATTATTCGACGCTAAATGTACTTTTGGCGTCGAAAAGTTCAACACTAAAAGTTTAAAAATCGCCACTATAAGTATACAAATATTATTTTTGAATTTACTTTAGCGTCGTTTTAATTCGACACTAAAAGTCAAATTATGGACTATGGCGTCAGGAACTTTTATTTTGAGTCAAAATAAATTGGATGCAAACTGACAATTTTTAGAATCGAAAAATCGTTCTCGTCCACATTTTGGCGTCCAAGTTTGGCATCTAAATTTTTCGATGCTATTTTTCTTTTGCGTTGAACGTGTCACTTTTGTCGTCGATTATTTTCGACGCTAAAGGACATAAGTTTTGTAGTGTAAATAAAGAGAACAGAAAGAGAGAGATGTAGATGGTACCAATCTCGTTAAAATCTTAATCGATAAACTCCATGGAAAAACCTAACTAAGAAAAGAGTATCGACCTCCAACTAATAGATAAAAATAACAACCATCCAAAGGCTAAAAAAACAAAAACAACCACGAAAATTCCTCGCAAAACTAACAACCGTAAGAGGAGATTGATGAGCGATAAATATACATACATTTAACAGTCCTCTACCTTGATGTTCTGTGAGTATCTCGAGATTTCTAAGTGTTTTGATATGTTTTGGGTTCGTTTTGTAAGTAAAGATAATATCGAGACTTAATGGAATCAACAAGGGATGAAAGCGGTAAAATACAGAGCATTTTAGGGTAAATTCGAAGTCAAAACGCCCGTCCCGATGCTAGATTGTGAGTCGTAACGTGCGACAAAGCCAGCAATTCCAGTGCCAGTGTAAAGTGGTGCGTCGCGACACCCACCATGGCTCGTCGCGACGCATTGGTGATAATAATTCAGCATCGCGAAGCAGATGCAGCCTCCGATTCCTCCCAGACTTAATTTTTAAGCATGAAACAAACCTCCGATATAAACCTTATCCCAAAACCTAGGGAGAGTTCCAAAAACCTAAAATTACAGCCTCCAAAGCGATTTTTGGAGGGAAAAGCTAAGAACACATCAAATGAGCACAACAAAGGAACTCAACAGAAAGAAGCGAAAGACTAGTGATCTCGACAGAGTTTATTCTTTCTTTTACTTCTTAATATTTTGTTTATCTTTGTTTAATTATTTAGAGTTTCTGAGCATGTGTAGTAACTAACCTCTAATCAGGAGTTATGATGAACCCATATTTATGAACTTATAAATTGATTTTCTTATATTCTGTGTGATGTTTTGATTTATTTTTTGAATCTTATGCTTAATGCTTCCTATTGCCCATCACCAATAGAATTGATGTGGTAAACTTAGATGAACTTGACAAAGGAATTTTAGGTTTAGCCTCAGATTCAATAGCACATGATCTCATCTTAGAGATTTCGCTCCGGGATAGAAAAATACCTGTAGGGCGGGTGTTAGCCATATTTGGAACTTGTTTGTAATAAGTTTGGGGTGATTTATTTGACATAGAAATATAATTAATTAAATTATTTTGTATATTTTCATTCGACCAGCGAAAGAGGCTTACGAATATCTTAGTGTTCCAGGTTAATAAACAAATATATTACATAAATGTAGGATAACCAGTCCATCTTTAGAATAATATTGAGTGGATTCACAACCCTGGATGTTTTATCTCTTTGATTATCTCTACAAACTTCCAATTTATATTTATTTACATTAGCTTTAGTTCAAACTTAAAATAAAATCACACTTAATTTAATTAGATACTCGTAGGTCATTAGTCTTAACAATTATTAACGTAGGTGATAAGTTCTCGTGTTATTGAAACTTTTTATATTACTTGAGCGATACGTGCACTTGCCGTAACGTATGAAAATAACGATTAGAGATCAATGACACCTATCGGAAGGGCCTAAAAAGCCGTTATGTAAAATGATATTAGAGAAATCCATTGACATCTTTAAATAAGAGCAGAATCAATCTCAGCAGAAAGATCCTACCATAAAACCGTATATGAACTACTCAAATCTTTATATGCAAATACATCTGCAACCACATAGCTTATTTAAAAGTATGAGTGATATAGAAATTGATGGAAGAAATCATCATTTTATAACTATTCCAACGAGTCAAAAGAGACCAAGGTAGATTGAGAGTCATACTTCGAAATAAATGAACGAATAATATAGAATCACACTCAAGCCATAAGGAATGCCAACCATTAGAGATGTCATATTTTGTAACATCCTCCTACAGGGGATGATACCGGCAGGATACAGGCTAATCCTGCCTCCATAAGCCACTGACTCTGACGAAATTTCGGCATGACCTTGCTAAAAGTCATGCAACTTGGATCAAATTCCAACACCTTCATACAACCTAAAGGGCCCAAATATAAAATATAACACTAAAATAATGAAAAGACATAATACAACTGGGCTCTATGTTCGAAAATACGTATGAACAAAAACTTTTACCACTAACTTATACACTCAAATTCTTTTACAACTACACTTATAACGACTTGACTTTTATACGCCCAGACATGGTGACTGGCTGACTGCAACTCTGCTATCCGGCTCCTTAAGCTTTGATGTCTGTGGTTGACCGATCAGGTCACCAATCTGCAAAACTCAGACACTGTTGGATAGTGAGTCACATAACTCAATAAGTAACTATGCTCATTCCTTGAGCATTAAACACATGCAAGGTTGAATCTTATTCTATAAATAATCTTAGCTATCTATATAATCATACATATATTACCAAGTCTAAATTAACTATAAACTCTTATCCATTTTTTAAAATTATTACTTGTTACCAGTTTCTCTAACTATTCGTACATAAACTTTAAATCATGTTTTCTATTTACATTCAACATCCATTCCTTATTTCACTAAGTCAAGTCTTATTATGTTTTCGCTGCGATACTCTGATATCTCAATACTTACCCACTTACTTTTTGCTAATCTAATTCAGACATTTATTATAATTATCTTTCATTTATTTCATTGAAATATCATCAAATTGACATCTTAGAATATTATTCCTATCAAACATTCATATTCTATCATTAGACACGTGTACATGCATAAGCAATCATATTATCATACACTAGTGTTTTACAAAATATTTCGTCTATGTAACCATACAATACATACAAGCATCAATCTTATATAGACATAGGTGTAATCATGCCTCCACGCATTACTGTTAGCTATATGCATTTCAAATGATAACTAGAATACGTGATTTATATGCATAAGTGGCAAATTATACTTTAACATGGCATGCTTTTATAAAATACTTTTTGAAAAACCTTTTCTGAAAATTCTGTTCTGAAACCCTGTTTGAAGTCTTTTAATAAAACTTATCTTTCTGAAAACATACTTTAAATATCTGGTTTCTGGAAACTGTTTCTAAAATCCATTTTCTGAAAACTGTTTACTAAAATCTGAATTTTGACAACTACGTACCGATGATCTGAAAACTGTGTACTGAAAAATCTGAAAAATGAAAACTTCTCTACGTCCAGGAAACCGACTCAACTGGATGTGTCCAGGAATGCTCAACCGGGTTTCTGAAACTGATAGTATTCGATATCCAGGGCAACGAATCAACTGGACATCTCTCTACACCCAAGACAATGACTCAACTGGGTGTGCTTTATGCCCAGGAAACCAACTCAACTGGACATCTCTGAAACTGGTGGTGCTCCACCCATAGAATCACAACTCAATTGGACGTGTCATATCACAACTAGAACTGGGGGTGCGGATCAATGCTACCGCCCAAGCTTTGAAACCAAGATTTTAGGGTATTTGTCATCCCTAATCCTGAACTAAGGTCTAGGGGTGTTATATATCGCCGTCCCTCTAGCCCTGCTCAACGTGTGCACACGGACCTAATCCGTCAATTCCAACTATATCAAGTTACATATTGGGGTGAGTTTTTCCCTCATGGCCCTAAAAACATAAAACCATAATATGTATCTGAAAACTGTAAAAATATTTTCTGAAATACATTTCTTTCAAAAAGTCTGAAAATTTTCCTTTAAAACACTTTCAAATTCCAAAATATTTTTAACTTCTTTATTAATTTTCGAAAATCATAAAACACATATATGCAAACTCATTCCTTATATTTTCATTTATCTTAATCATATGCTTATATATATATATATGCATATGTTCGTGAATTCCTTTAAATAAATGATATATGTATTATATTCCTTATATGTTTCTTTTCATACATGCTCAAGTTTACTTACAAAATAAATTGTTCCACTATTATAAACATATGAGATCTAATGTGCCACCTAGCATCATATACTCATGATCAAACTATTAAGTTTTATATATAATAGCATTCATCAGCAGCATACTTATATCATTACTCACATACTTCAAATGCTACCATGAATGCTTCATACACTTTTACTTCATCAAAGCATAATTTACTTTCATGACTAATATTTCTAATATCTTATAAAACAATCCAATAAATAATCTATACTCATACATAAGCACTCAACTAACATAAACAAACACATGTCTTTACATATGCATTCAATTTACTCATTCATTTACATTACCACGGTAATCATTTATAGTCATACAATATACCTTAAGCACTTCACAAACTTATCAATTACATAAATTATTCTTATATTATATATTAGTAAAGTTCATCTACTGCTTTTCCGTCATTACAAATACTGAAATTACCGGATACTAAACATGCTTAATACCTTACTTTTCAATACAATCTAAGCTTACAGTTTCACCTTTCAACATTCAGCCATGACCTACATACTCACTCCCTTAAAATATTTCGAATAATCAAGACATTACTTGCACATAACAGTCATCATAAAACCGATTTCACTTTAGATATTAACTCATACTTCATTATTATCAAATGACACCTAACTCATGCGAATACTTTACTAATCAAAAGAAACATTTATCACTTACCTCTAAATCGCATTAAGTCATGCCTATAGGAAATGGATCCATATACCAAATCATGATTTTCAATCAAATATCAACATCAACACTTCAATTACTATGCTCATGCTAACAAATCTACAAAACACACAAATTTCTCTTTTACTCGGCCATGACCCATTTCACCATTCCCTGTATTTCAACTAATTAGTTGATCCAATCATACTACAACATTGCCAATAGCATCTCTAATCACCCTATAATGCCTAATTTTGAAATTCATTCCCCTTATTACCGAAAATTCTCATCCACAATAAATCATCTGTTTCATGCATTTTAGGCATATTACCATCATATAAATCATTACTAACATCATTTAATACCTTACTCACGATTCAAACTTATTCATTATAACTCAATCACTTTAATTGCATGCGTCCTAAACACCTAATACACCCAAATGGCCAGCCCTAAACTGTAAAATTTCTTTTCCGAAACAGGTTACCATTTATTGTTTTAGTATCTATAAACACTCAAATCTACTTCCCATCACTTTCATAATTTAGCTTCAGATTTTATTTACCCAAGATATATAAAATTTCATTATTTACTTATTTAAATTCCAATCTAATCAATTATTAGACTTCCACCCTAACACTCCAAAATTCCCAAATTCTAGGGTTACTGTCAAATTCAAAATTCCATCCAAAACCATTAACAAAATTAAATCAATCTCAAGATAATCATGATCATAGTGTATTTACCTCTCTCTTCCAATTTCTTCCCTCTTTCTCGGTCTCTCTCCATTTCTTTCTTCTCTCGGTCCCCCTTCTTCCTCTACTCTCTGTTTTTGTCTCTCTCTCTCTCTCTCTCTCTCTCTCCTCAACCTCTATTCATCCTTCCCTTCTCTCGACCTTCTCTTTCTTCTTTATTTCTTTCTGGTTTCTTTCTCTCTCTCATCTTCTTCCCTTTGTTCTCTTCTCTTCGAGTGAGTGTGTGTGTCTCTTTATTTCTAATTATTTTTCCTGTCTGTGCACTGTGTGTGTGTGTGTTTGTTAAACGTGTGTGTGTTCTCTATAACACGTGTGTGTAGGTGATATATATATATTTGATACATGTGTATTTTGTGTGTGTGTGTGTTTCTATAATATGTTTCTAGAACATGTGTGCAAAATTTAGAAATATCTAGGTTTATTTATTTATTTTTATTAGTGTAATAATTTTCAATTTCACCCTCAAATTTAACCCAATATAAAATTATAATTAATTTCATGAAAATGATCCTATTTTATTGTAAAATAAACCTCGCGTTCAGACGCGGCCTCACGCGCGAAAAATAAAATTTATGTAACATGCTAAAATAACCAGGGATGTTACATATTTATTTGTCAATATAGCAACCATAATTTCAATAAAAAAAAATGTTTGATTTGCCAAAGCCTACCTAAAACCGTCAAGATAATCACTTGAGCAATTTTTGAAAACATCACCACAAGTCGAAAGGCTAGGATTCCCCTTAGATAGACCATCAAAATTAGCTTTAGTCTAGCCTTGAGGGGGTGGCCTCTAGTTTGACATAAAACATTTGGGAGCTCGCCCAAGAGAAGCATCCAATGAAAGCGAGATTTCTCAATCACTACTGTAACAAACATACCCTAGAATAAATATAGCAAAGTATCAAATATATGCCAAGTAATCTGACTTGACTTTAGGAATATAGAAAATTGTATACCAGCTAAAATTTTTAAAATTCTAGTGTCAAAGTGTGTTAGCAAAGCAGTTTTCTGTAACATCATGCATTGAATTATTAAAGTAAATTGGATTTTTCTTCTTTACACAGTCACACCCTATTCATACATAATATGTTTCTTTGTCCCAAAAAAAAAAAAACTAACAACCATGCCCCCACTTTTGACTTTTCTTACTCCACCACTTCTTATTATTAAAACAATAACCCTAGATAAGTCTATTATATGTGTTTAACATGAGATCAAGTTGTGTGTGTGGTGAATAGTGTGTTGAGCTATAGACAAAGGGAACTGAAATATTTTCCAGTGAGTAGCTAGAGGGAAACGAAACTAGTAGAAATAGAATTTATAGGAGAGAGATAGTATGTGTCCAGAGAGAGAAAGTGCTCGTTCGATGTCGACTGGTTACTTTTTCCTGTGAGTGACCACATTTGGAAAATCCTCTTAATGAGATGAATCGAATGCCACCAATCCGACGTCGAGACTCCACCGCACGCACGACCATGGGCTGCCACATCGCCACCACCAAGCACCCACGCGTGACTTTCACCTCCCAAACCAAAATCTTCCCATCGTTGAGATACGTAAGTGGACACTTTGGTTGCCCAAATCTATCCTCCAGTGGTTGTGAAATGAGCCAAAGATGGGAGTTATCATCATTTGAGCATTCATCGATAACCACCGTGCATCAGCCATCACCACCACCATCATTGTGATATTTATGACATATATTATCCATTTATTTATTCTTCGTGGCATTCAAAAGTCGTTGGAGCATGGTACGTGATTCTTATAGTTTTGAGGGTGTAAAAGAAAGTTTTTAAAAGTTTTAGACTTAATTACATACTTACATGATTAAGAGTGCAAATCTGTAAATTCTGATTCTTGGGGGTTAATAAGAAACAACTGAGAGTTGTATGACTAAATTGACATATTAGAAAAATTTTGGGGTTAAATTAAAATTTTAAAAAATTTGGGTTAAAATCATTATTTCAGCAAATTTTGAAGATTTGATCGTAATTTTATATTTTTTTCAAATGTTAGCGACGAAATAAGTATATAGAGGACTTTTACGGGGATTAAGGTAAGTACAACGAATGATGATTCCCTTAACATAATTTTTTATTGATTGATGTTTGCCTTGAAAAAGAGAGTGTGTGTGTATGTATTGAGATATTTATTGAGTTATTGAAATAATGAGAGTTATAAATTTGCGATTGTTGAGATGAGATTTATGAATTGAATATAAGATTTGATTGCATTGGATAATTTGTGTTGTTATGTTATGCTGTCGGGTATTGTATAATAGTGGTCGGGGATGCGAGGTTATGCGATTGAGATTAGCGGAAAAGCATGGTTCAGTCTCCCTCTTGCACATTCATACGAGGTGATATGGTGGGAAACCTTGGGAGTGGTGATGAGGTACTCTTCCGATGGTTTTAATCCACTATTATACTCAATGCGTATTAGCAACCATGTTTGTATTGTTATGAGAATGGTTGGTTGAGATAGTTCTTATTATAGTAGATGTTATTTTCAAATATTATTACACACACACACACACACACACACACACACATATATCAATATTTTATTCGTGATGTCATGTTGAGAGTATGAGTGCTTTTCTTACTAGGTTCTTTAAGCATAATCATATCTCAAATATTCCAGGTAGTTCGCCAGCACAGTAGTATCAGTACTAAGATTTGATCAACGTGTCACAACCGTTCATCGGGTTGGTCCATATACTTCTTTTGTGTTAGGAGATTAAGCAATTATTTCCATATTTTCAAGAATTTTGTTGTAAACTTTAATTATGGAGTTTTTTTTTTCAGATAATGTTGAATCATATTTTAAGAACTATTATTTTCTTTGCAATATTTATTAATTGCATGTCATGTAGAATGCTTGAACAAAAGAGGTATGCGAACCTTTTTCTAGGGTTGGATCCGCTATAGGGAGTGGGTCGTGAGAAATTTGGTATTAGAGACTAAGGTTTTAGATTCTGTAGACACATTACATTAGATGAAGGTATTAAAAGAATAGTCTGTGTTTGTAGGAAAATATCTGGACGTAGCCGTGATAATAGTACTCAACGTGGGAGGAGAGAGAGCTCAATGATATATGAGAATATCGGGTGTTAGTATTGAGGATGACGAGGGCTCTAAACCTATACCTACAGTAGTTTCGACAGTTGTCCCCACCGTTATTCCTACAGCTACACTTTACCTACGACTATACTTAATATAACCAATGTCATTCCTTCTTTAGTTCCCCTGACAACCACACATTTAGAAGATGTGTTGGGGAGGTTGCGGCGCCATTTTTGGCATCGCGGAACCTCACCTAAATGGTTTCATATAAATTTCCCAAGAGTTTGGCATTGCGACGATAATTTCTCTGTCGCGACGCTACGACAGAAGCCTAGAAACATCAGTTTTCAGTATTCTATATCCACAAGGACTCAGAGACTTTCCTATAAATATAGAAACTCATTCAAACCCTAAAGATGAGACCAATACACAATAAAAGAGTTTAAAATATATTTTAAAGAGATCCAAAAAGGAAGATTAAAGAGCGACAAAAGGAGACAAAGGCGATAACATCCAAAAATGAAGGGATTTTATTTGGATTTAATCTTCTAGTTTCTTTCTTTAAACTCTAATGATTTCTATTAGATTCATGACATATTTTCATTTTACTATTTTTGGTCATGAACTAACTCTATTATTCTAGATGATGATGTAGCCAATGCTTATTACTTATGTATTATTTGCCAATTTAATTGTTATAAAGTTTTTATTCAGTTTATTTATATTTTTTTTGTGTTTAATGCTTCTAGTTTGTTGGCCACAAATTAAGATGATGAATATTTCGAATCTATCACTCGGAAAAGGGGATTTTGAATAGGATCTAGCGAATATAACCTAGGAATTTTATAGAGTTTGGGAGAATTTATAATTCCTTTGAAGTCGTTAACACAGAATCACAAAGCGTAATGAATTGTTAATTACTAGATTTTTATTGGGATATCGAAGTCTGTAATTAATAATATATTCACTCGGTACTCGGGAGAGGGAGTTAGAATAACTTAGGGTTTTTGGTTTATAAGCGATGCAACTGAATAAAAAATGATTGGCATAGTAAATACATATAGGATAGCTAGGTGAAATCAGACTCTATAATCTCTCTCATCTTAGTTTCTCCTAATTAAACGTTTTAATAACTTGTTCCTTTAGTTTTTAATTTTAAGTTAGATTATTTTAAATTTCTTTCTAAATAAAGTTAGGTTTACTAAATATAGTACTTTGTGAGTGTTTGATTACAATCCCTATGGGTTCGACCCTCATACTCATCTTTTACTAAAACTTGACACCGTATACTTGCGATACGATAATCTCGCAACAAGTTTTTGGAGCTGTGGTGCCACCTTATTTTTCAGGATGAGTGTTTTCTGCATTTTCTACTTTCCCGTGTGCTTCCATTGCTTCTGTAAGGTCCCAAAATAAGTTTAATTGCTCCAAGATCCATGTTCTAATGCTTCATATCAATCAAACATAAAACAAACAATAAAATACATTAAATGACACGAAACCTCACAAAACAATAAGCTAAGAATGCATGAATAAGTGGGTATAAACTGTACTTATCAGAGGTTTATTAACGTAGTTGCACATATGGTTACTAGAGGACCAGTAGCTAATGTACATTCAAGCAGTAGTGGTAGCATGAGCAAGCTGGACCAGTTTCTCAATTTAAGGCCTCTTCAGTTTCATGATACAGTTGATCCCTTCCCCACATAGAAGTGAAAGAATGACATCGAGCACATATTCAGTGTGTTAGACTCGAGCAATCAAGAGAATATTAAATTTGATGCTTTTATGATGAAAGGTGAGGCAAATACCTGGTGGAAGTACACTGAGACTGTACTGAAGAGTATATTAAGATCACCAGATTATTGGAGAGTCGATGGACCTAGAAGACCTTAGTATATCACTTGGAATATGTTCAAGGAAGCCTTCAATTAGAAATACTTCCCTTATGCCTATTGAAGTGAGAAACATCATCAGTTCGAGCATATGGTTCAAGGTGAACAAAGATAGTGATGAAGTATGAGAGGTATATGATAATCTTGTCTCGATATTATCTAAAATTAATACGAAATGGGAAAAAAATATGAGAAGTTCAAGGATGGACTGAGATAGGAGATCAGATCAAGAATCTCGATTTTAGGGACGCTATCTTACACGATACTGGTTGATAAAGCTATTATTGTGGAGAGTGACATCAAAATCGAGAGAGAACATAACAGTTTTTCATGAGAGCAGAAAGAGAAGGCGAGATGAGACCTCTGGGCGGAGATATGGTTGAACAAATAACATAGCATATTTCCCACAGTAGAGTTACAATAGGTACCACCCAGAGGCACATGAACTGCATATTTTAGAGGATAGTTCCATGGGAGTCAGATTGATTAGGGCCATAGTAGAGGCAAAATACCATTTGTTGATCAGAGTGCTAGGAAAACGAGGCATTATAAGTCCACATTGTCCATAAGCGACATTTCTCTAACATGGAAAAATCGCTAGACCAAGTACTGGAAGAACTAACAAGGTAGAGTCTCTTGAAGCCATTGGATCCACAACAAAAACTAATGACTAAATAGAATAACCCAGCCCACTACTGTATATTCCACCAATTCCTGAATCACGAGACTGAAAGGTTTACTTGCTTTCAATAATAGATTCAAGACCTGATCGATGTTGGAAAAATACAAGATCTTGAAGAAGCCTTAGCCACACGGTAATTAGTATCCAGGTCATCGCATTTGGATCGTTATCTTTTTCATCATGTAATGACTCTTTTATTCAATGATGAAATAAAATGATTTTATAAAAATTTTTACCTCTTAACAAAAGATGAGCATGTATAAACTCTTAAAATAATGTTAAACTTTGGAATCACTACCAGAATATTGTCCATAAATACGAACTAAACTTGCACTTAGAATAACAATGCATACTTAGAAAGAATTTATGTTGCCACAATTTGTAGAGATAGATAAAACACTTAGCATTCATTTGATTCCCTTCCAAAGTTAAGCTTAAGATAACGCTAGGTCAAAGAGAGGACGAAAATGAGGAAAAAAAAAAGAAAAAGAGAGAAAAATGGTGAATTCCATAAAACCTATACTGATGTTTGGATTGTCTAGTAACCAGAATATCATGAACCCCACGGCTACTTTTGCGTCAAATGAAAAATCAAATATTGAGTATGCAAAGCAACTTGAATTGGTGAAATTATTGAGTGACCAATGGCTCACATCACAAATATGGAGCCCTTGTGTCAAAAGGCAGTTTGACGGATTAAAGGAGCTAGGGATAAAGATAAACCTTATATAAAATAAACTTGGAAAAAAAGAAGAAAATTTTATTGATCCTTAATTAGGTGTTAGATAACCTTAGTAGAGAAAGAGATAAAATGAGCTAAAGTTCAGACTAATCTACACTTGACGCCAACATAAACCAATCTGGGTTGCATGTAATTCTTTGTAAGAGAACCACACACAGAGAGAAGAATTTGAATGAAATGAGACTATGTTTCAAAGAAGCTGTTGAGAACATAAAAAGAGTCAATATATGACAAGGAAAGAATTTGGAAAGCAAAATCGATGATTTGGAAACCTTGAGGGATAGCCTGAGCTGAAAATGAGATAAGTCTGACGGTATCTCCACAAAGAAGTATTACGACTTTGCACTCCTACAAGCCGAAGAATGAGCAAGTAGTCGAGATCATTTGCTTGCATATAGATAACATTTCTCTTGTAAAAAATTTGTACAAACGCCAGCCTCCAAGAAGTGGAGCAAGACATAAAACACTCAGTTGAAGTCAAGAGTTGAATCAGGAAGTCAAGACATGAGGGTGAAGCTCGCCTAAGAAAAAATAATAAGGACGAAGATCGCCTGAATGTAGTAACTAAGGAAGACTTTCGCGATTAGATTTTGAAAACAACGACAATAGTAGCAGACTTTGGAAATTTTTGGGATCAATAATTATTTGGAATAGAAGAAGACTCTTAAATACCTTGAGATGAAAAAAGGGCCTCAAAAGGTAGAGGAATTTCAGAAGTGGTATATCCTGAAAGACAAAATAAGTTGATAGATTTGGATTACCGATGGGTTTGAAATGCCAATTAAATTGGAATACATATGGATTTGGAACACTGATGGGTTTGGAACACCGATGGATTTGGAACACTGACAGATTTGGAACACTTATGGGTTTGGAACGCCAATGGATTTGGAATACCGAATGATTTCAAACACTAGTGGGTTTGGAATGCCAATAGACTGGGAATGCCGACGGATTTGGAACAACGATTGGTTTGGAATGCTAATGAATTTGGAAATGAATTTGGAACACCAATGGATTTGAACAATGACAAAATTGAAATTGGAAATGAAAATGGATTTGAAACACTAATGAATTTGGAACATTGCCAGATTTGGAACACTAGTGAAACAAATAAACTCAGGAATGAAGACATTAGAATATAGCATCTCATAATTGAATGAATTGATGAACTCAATGGTCAATCATCCCACAAACGAAATGAAACATGTGATCTGAGGGTCCCTCATCTCACATACAGATGGAGTTGGAATGCCACAAAATTTAGAACGATAAACAGATTTGGAACACTGATGAAGTTGGAAAGATTGGAAAAGGCTAGCAGATCAGGTGGATTTCGAGCGCCATAAATGTAACATCCCAGATTCTCAGAACTATTTTAGAAGATTCTCAGACTGATGTTATGGTCTCAGATTATGATGATAATGAAGAATAAGAGTTCAAGTGATGTTATATGGGTTGGAATAATATATTATGAATTTTCGTCGCGTCGGAAAACGCGTGGGATCAAAGGTTAGTTACGCGATTTTTTGTAAAACGCATAAAGTTTACATTTTTGGTCACGATATTAGCGAACGAACTCCGATTGAGTTGATTCTTGAACCATCGGACTTATTTTTCCGAGACGAACAACTTTTGTGTTGAGCACCTTTCAAGAATCGTGTCAGAAGGGCTCTGAAAATATGAAATTCCAGAAAGTTCCATGATAGGGGCTAAACAGCAAATTTGCGGGGACTCATTTGATATTTTCCAGGATAGTATATAAAGCCTCAAGGTTTTGTAAAATCACAAAAAGGGCAAACTTTCTCTCCCTCCTCCAACCGCCACCCCTCTCCAAAAATGGTAACCTTCGTCTCCCCCTTACGCCGGCCACGCTCCGGCTAGGCGCACCACTACAGAATGGACCGCCGACCTATCCCCAACCTCCAGCTACCGGCGGCCGGCCAAAGGATGTCGAAATCCGGTGTAACCACGTTAAGAAAGTCACGCACGTGGGTTAGTCGATCCCGGCTCGTCGGTCATTTCACGGACCGAGCCACCTACCAAATCGAAGCCCTCGACGAGTACTACGAGATGGTGGTGACTGTTAATGTTGGGGTTGGTGCTCACAGCGCCAATTCCCGGTTGTATTTCCTTGTAAATACTTCTGTAAAACAATATTGTTATGAATAATATATGCAGTTTCTTTAATATAATGAATCTTATAATATGGTAAACACGTAATGACCCTAGAATGATTAGTCATGATACAGTTGCAAAAGCGTCGCAACGTACATTGACAAGTATCATGACGTTGTCATTCTCAGACAGTTTCTGGTAAAGGTTTACACTGCTTGGTCAGTATAGTAAACCCATTGAGACCGGTACAAGTCGTATACTGGAATATATGATTCCAATGGTTTCTCAATGAACCATAAGTCTTGGAGACTAGTATAGACATGTAGGTGTTTATAGCGGATAAACATTGAACGACTCACCGAAGATTCTTAATGGATGGTACACCAACGTCAATAAGAATCTTCTTGGGTTGAGTAGCACTTGTGATTTTTAGACTTGAGATGCCATTGTGGGCACATGAGACATCTTCTACACTTAGATGGCAGTCACGTCACCGATCTATTAAGATCAGACCTCCGCCTGTTCGTTGGGTGTAGATAGATCCTCGGGGTGTCCTATGTGTGTCAAGATAGGATCCGTCAGTTTTGTGTAACAGAGCATAGGTAGTCTATATAATTAGCAATCAGATAAATCCATGGGCCCGTGGTAAAATTTAGAAGCTAGTTCTAAACATTATTGTGAGATTGCTAATAGAATAGTCGACTAGATAATCCCCATAGAGATTTGACGTTTACATCTATATCTCTGGGATACATCCGGATACCTGTGACGGAGGAATTAAACATTTGCCATGACCTCGACCTGTATGATTCATCCAGTTTATCCGTGATCGTCATAATTTACGGGTGGATAAATTATGGACACGAAATTGGATTTTGTGACGGATATGCCTGAATCTAGAGAGTCTCAATAATGAAATAAACTCGTCGAGCACTAGAGCAACATTAATAAATAATATTGATTGTTTATAAAGTCGTTTAAAGGTTAAACGCAAAATACATGTGTAGGGACCCGATAGTCATTTCTTTAATTGTTGTGTATTTACATTTAATACTTGATTATTTTAAATACACATTAATTAAATGTCAAATTGAGATATTTGACTTATATCATAAATGAATATATGTATTTGATATTTAATGTAAATATAATACATATATTTACGATATTTGTATTTAATTAATTATTTAATTATTTAATTGTTAAATGATTAATATAATTAAAATATAAATATCTTAACTTTAGATATTTGTTATGAAATGATTAAAGTTGCCTTTGTTGACTTAAATAAATATCTTTAAATTTGTTTAGATATTTAATTTACTTTATCAAATGATTATGAAATGAAATTGAAATTCAATTTGTTGTATATGCTTGCTAGGTTTCGGCCAAGGCATTTTTTTTGTACAATTATAAATTGTTTTCATTTCATATTTATTTGGTTAACCTTATACACTTTTCACAAACTCCATTGAAGAGAAAAACCAAAGAAAAAAGTGAAGAAGAAAAAGAAAAAACTAAAGGAAAGCTTTGATTTAGTAAGTTTTTCAAACTTACTATTAGATAAGAAATTGTTCCTTATGATCTAGGATTTAACATATGATGTTTTTAAGTTATTCTTTTCTTTGTTTCTTGTGTTTTGATGATTGAAAATTTTGTTGAAAGTGTTGAGCATGTATGATGAAGAAAGCTTGTGACTATTGTAGTTGTAAGCATTCTTTTAAGGTTTTGGAAACCATGTTGCTAATCTAGAGTTGTTGATCTACTCTAAGATGACCTAGATTTGATCTTGAGTTGTTTCATTGTGTTGAGACTTGGATTGGATGTAAGAAAGATGATTGAAGTAATTGATTTAGTGTATTAAGTCTAATTTGTCCAATTTGTGGAAATTGAAAAATTAGGGTTCATAACTAATTCCAAATTTGGGGCTTTTCATTTATGTTATGCATTTGGATGTGTATATGATGCATATAAAGTTTCATGTTGATTGGATTACACCTTGATGTGTTTTGATGCATGAAATGACAAAATGCACAAATCTCCCCTAATAGAGCTCTCGGCCAAGATAAAAAATTTGGGGATTTTGGTTCTTTTGGTGTTTTGATGATTCAAGCATGATAAGTTCATCCTAGAAATGATTTAGAATCATTCAAAATTGATTTGATCAATTTCGGACTAAAATGAACAAAGTACCAATACAAGGGTAATTCGGTAAATTCACTTGAATATGATTCATTTGAATTTTTATTTCATAATTTGATTATTGGACAATTAAATAAAGATGTTTATTTAATTAATCCGAGAAAAAGTTTTGAAATCGGAAAATACGATTTTCACCGCTTCCGCTACGTTACCGGATTCAGCCCCTAGAAAAACCCCTTCACGCAAAACAAGGAAAGAAGATTTAGATGAATAGTAACATGTGATGAACGGTAATGTCGATCGGAATTCTGATGACACCAGCGCGTTCGTATGGCCGTTGGGAGTCCGAATATGGCCTCGGAATTTCGGTACGACTCTCCGTTCAAATTTTATTATTTTAAAGTGTATCGATTTTTATTCGGATGTTTTTGGTAGTTCTGTAGTGTAGCGAATTAGCATGAAATAAATTGGATGTGATTTAATATGTTAAAACGATGAGTGTGGTAGAATCCGGGGAGAAACATATTAGATTTGATTGATCCGGTAGAATTAGCGAGTTTTCGGTAAAACAGAGTTTCTCGCGCGAATGAGCGTAGATGACCGTAATCATGGGTAAGATATAAATATGATATTGCGAGGGTAGTTAAGTAATTCTGGATAAGTTCGTAGGGTTCGAGACCCTTCCGTAACGTTTGCGAAAATTTTTCCGCAAATTTTGCCGCAAACGCGTAAAATGAGAATATAAACCATCTAGCTAGTTTAGAACAATATATGAGCATATATTAGAGTAATGAAGTTTGAACAGTAGAATCAGAGAGGATTCGTGTATCACGAGAAGGATCCGAAATTTATTTTAGAAATGTCTAAAGTTCCGCAAATAGCGATTTTGATTGCGTTTTATGATTTGTTTTGACAGATCAGGTCCAGGTTCAGAGTGTCCACAAAGCCAGGTAAGTATTCCATGTGGCGATCATCTTGAGTTTGTTTGAATTGATTTCTAGGGTTTAGGTAAAACCTGGAATTGAACTTAATAATGGACTAGAAGAATGCTAGGATGCATTAGTAATGACATAGAGCAAGAAATGGAAAACTAGTGGTAAAACTATGCAAATGTGTAATTTGGTAAAACTTGTATTGAAGTGTATACTTGTTATACATGAGACTATATATATGTTTATACATGTTAGTGGCAGATTGATTAATGATGTGGATGAAGAGTTGATAATTTGGATATATATATAATAATATATATTTACTGTGAATAGTAACTTTAACTGGGAATGTGGGTTGTAGACACTACACCCTAGGGAATGAGATTAGCGATAAATGGAAATGTTTGCAAGTATGATTGAATGCTAAAATGACGAATATGAACATATGTGTAGCGAATATGTGACTTTGACGTGATGTAACATTCCAGATTTTCGGGATTGTTCTAGAAGTTTCCCGGACGGATATTTTTAGTCTCGTAGTATGATGACGAGAAAGAATAAGAGTTTAAGTGATGTTATATGAGTTGAAATATTAGATCGTGAATTTGCGTCGCGTTGGAAAACGCGTGGGATCAAAAGTCAGTTACGTGATTTTCGTAAAACGCGTAAAATTTGTGGTTTTGGTCACGATCAGAGCAAACGAACTCCGATCGAGCTGATTTTTGGACCATTGGACTCGTTTTTCCGAGACGAACAACTTTCGTGTTGAACACTTTTCGACAATCGCATCAGAAGAGCTCCGAAATTGCAATATTCTAAAAGGTTCTAGAATTGGGGCTGAATTGTAATTTTCACAGGGACTAAATTGATATTTTCCAGTTCACTATATAAAGCCTTGAAGTTTTGAAATATTGTGAAAATGGCATAAACCCAAATGTTTCCCTCACCCGACCCCCCTCCCCACGTTTTCTACCCTTGTCGCGCCTGCGGCCTACTGGCCGTCGCTGGCCGGACCAACGGTGCAGGGGAGTGCGCCGGCCACCCCTCCACCTTGTGGTGGCCGGCGGCAGCCCCAGATCACCGGCAACAGCGTGGATCGACGTAAAATCAGTGGGTGCAATGGGTTAATCGGTTCCGACTCTTCGGTTCGTTTCACGGCCCGAGCCACCTACCAAATCGAAGCCCTCGACGAGTACTACGAGTGTGTGGAGTCGATTTCACCGAACAAAGGCCGGAATCACGCGAAGCGAGGAAGAAAGTTGCGGTGAACAGTAAACACACGATGAACAGTAGCTCCGACCGGAATTCCGTCGACACCAGCGCGTTCGTATGGCCGAGGGGAGTCCGAATATGGCCTCGGAATTTCGGTACGACTCTCCGTTTAGATTTTGTTATTTTCAAGAATATCGATTTGTATTCGGATGTTTCCGGTAGTTTTGTAGTGTAACGAATTTGCATGAAATGAATTGGATACGTTTTTATATATTAAAACGATAAATGTGGTAGAATCCAGGGTGAATCGGATGAGATATGATCGATCCGGTAGAATTAGCGAGATTCCGGTAAAACGGCGTTTGTCGCGCAACTAAGTATAGTTGATCGTAATCATGGAAATAGTATTAAAATGAAATTGCGAGGGTATCCTTAGCGTTTGCGGAAACTTTTCCGCAAGATTTGCCGCAAATGCGTAAAATGAGATTCTAGGCCTTTCAGCTAATTGATTTAGTATAGAAAGATATGTATTTGCATAATGAAGTTTAGATCGTAGTATTAGAGTTGATTCGGGTGCTCCGGGGATGCCCGTAGTTATTTTAGATAAGTTAGAAGTTCTGCAAATAGCGGTTCTGACAGTTGATGTGATTTGTTTTGGCAGATCAGACTCGGATCGCAGGCACTCGCGTAGTCAGGTGAGTAACTCATGCTGTGAATATTTAAAAGATTTAGCCTTGTTCGAAATTAGACATATAGTAAGGCAGAATATAGTGTATGCATGAGACATGATTATAGTTATATATAAAGATGAATATAGAATGAAGAGACAAGTGTATTTGTATGCAACATAGATGAGGATAGACAATTATAAGCATGCACATAAGCAAGAGATAAGCATAAGTATATTGGAGTAAAGAGACGTATGTCTAGATGTAAATAAGTATATGTGTATTTATATAGATAGATAGAGCATATGAATGATGTTATGCTTGTGATAATATTTAGTGAAGCCTGGGTATGGGGATGTAGAAACTACACCATAGGGAATGAGATTAAAGTTATCAATGAGATAAACATATATGAACTAGTATGATGAAGGAAAGCTTGTAATTCATGCATAGAGAAGAATATTAGTAACATGAGTATAGGTACAAGTATATTATAAGTGATGAAGAGCATAAATGAGTAGTATATGCGTAGTATGATAACATATATAAGATTATGATTTGGAATTCTTTAGCACGAGTTGATAGTTAGAAAATGGCAAAGCAGTTCAAGAACTGAGACATTGGAACTCATATATGTTTGATGTTTGGTATAGTAGTAAATTTTCGAATGTATATGTATAAATATGAATTATGCTATATCTATTGATTGTGAGTCACTAGCAGGGTAAGTTATTATGGTTTGATGTGTGTATGTATGGATAAATATAGACATGAATGAACGTAAGGTCGTTATAGATGGAATTATGGCTAGAGTAGAGAAAAGCATGAGAAATGCATATATGCATGTGCATACGTGTGTGTGTGTCAAGACTTTCAGTGATTGAGTTGTAACTAACCGCAATTTGTAATTTAAAGCGTTTTAAAGAAAAATTGTAGACATTTTTGAAAGAAAAGTATTTTATAAAAGTTTCTTATAGTTTTGAGTTTTGATTATGTTTTAAAGAGTTTATCAGCAGTTTTATGTGATTTTCGGGGCATGAGGTAAAACCTCACCCCAGTATGTAACTTGAGGTACAGTTGGAATTGACGGCATTAGAGACATGTGCACATGTAGAGAGTCAGGACGACGACTTAGGTTCGTGTACCTGGACTCTAGTGGTGGCTATGTCCAGTTGAGTCGTTTTCCTGGACTTAGAGTTCTACGTCAGTCGAGTCGTTTTCCTGGCGTAGGGCACCGCTAGTTTCAGAGGCACCCAGTTGAGTCGTTTTCCTGGGTGTTAAGAGACGTCCAGTTGAGTCGTTTTCCTGGACGTAGTGCAGTTTTAGTTTTAGTTTTTTAGTTTCCAAATTTCAGCTTTTCAGTATAAGATTTCAGAAACAGAATTTAAAAACCAGTTTTTCAGTTTACAGTTTTGAGATATCGTTTCAGTTTTCAATTACAGATTACAGTTTCAAACATAGTTTCAGTGCCCAGTTACAGTTTTCAAAAGAAAGAGCTTTTCCAGAAAAAAAGGAGTAAGATAAAGTTTTCAGGGATCTTCAGAAAGGTTTTCAGAAAGTATTTTCTAACTACATAGTATGTTAAGTGTAGTAAAGTTTACAAGTCGAGCATATATCTCAAGTATTCAAGTAATTTCATCTGTGATGCATATAGTTGATACCATGCATGAAAGCATTAAACATTCATATGTGAGTTTTTAGAAAAGGCTAAAAAGTAATAGTTATAAAAGTGTATGGCATATTGAGTAAAGTATATTTCACAGGATAAGCATAGACATCAAACCTCCGATAGGTCATTTAAGATGCATGTGGATATTATTAATGCACGATTATATGATTTCATATTCGTAAGTATATGGTTAAATTTGTGCATCGCATACTCATATAGAGAGAGCATTTGGTAAAGTACGAGTACAGAGTAGCATGATTTTATTTGAATGCATGTATATCAGAGATGAATGTATAAGTTGCTTACTTATGTAGGTAGAACATACTGTAAGGATATTAGTTCATGATGAAAAGGTAACATATGCATGTAATCATGAGTCATGGTAATGGATTAAGGCTTTAATAGTCCGATTTGATGATATTTCAAGATAATGAAAGATAGAAAGTTATAATAAATTTCTGAATCAGATTAGTAAAGAGTATAAAAGTAAGTAAGAATCAGAGTAGCGCAGCAAACACGTGAGTGAGTCCTACATATTCATGATATAAAAGCTTTACATGTAATTACCTAAAGATTCCATATGTTGGTAGAGTATGTAGCAAATAGGAGTAGCACCTAGTGATCAATTAAAGTAACAGATTTGTTTAATGATTAGGAAATAAATATTAATTTGAACTTCTTAGTTATTTGCATGATTACTTACTGAGTCATTATGACTCACATTCCTATAGTTTGTAGTTTTGCAGGTCAATAGTTGAAGTTTGGTGAAGACTTTGAAGACGGTGGATCGCCACAATTGTAGTCGAGGAAGTCATTGAGTCCTGGGTCGAGTTGGGTCATCACGACTACATGTTTTGTATTTGTATTCGCATTTGAATTTGTATCGTAGTTGTATAAGTAATGTAATAGCATAGTTTTAGTTTTGAGTTGTGGCCGGAGGCCAAGTATCTACTTTTGCTTGTTGAGTTTAGGCCTGAGGCCTTGTTAAGTAATGCATTGATGTTGAGTTACCGGCCTGAGGCCGAGGTTGTTGTGTTCTTGTTGTATATGGATGCTGGCTACAGGCCAGGTTGCATGATGTTACGAATACATCATGCCAAAATTTCGTTAGACTCAGAGGCTTATGGAGATGGGTTTAGCCTGTCTCATACCGGTAGCATCCTGGCCTATGCGGGATGTTACACGTGATTATGTATATTCGATATTTTGAGGGAATTGGCTTAACTAGTATGTATGTTAATATATGAATACATATTAAATTGTATGAATAATGAATGTAGATTGAAATGACTTGATGTTGTTAAGTACTGGTTATGAATAAGAAGGTAAAGTAGAATGTGTATTTGTTAATATGTAAAGAAAGTATGTGAATGTGTATGTTGAGCATGACCATGTATGCGTGAATGAATAATATGTGAAAGCTTATGATTATGAGAAATATGTATGTTTGAACATGAAATAGCAAACATAAATTGAGAATGTAGTACATGGGCATGCATACACGAGCATAGACATGGATAAAATCATAAGTAAGAGAATACGAGATCATGCATGGAAATATATGTGTGTATACGAGCATAATTGTGTGAATGCATATATATTTGGGTGCATTAGCATAAACAAAATGTTTTCATAAGCTGATAAGATTTTCATAATTTTCAGAAACTCTTAGAAATGATTCCAAGTGAAGTTGAAATTAAGTAAGGTTTTGAAAAATTCAGAGTGTTTTAAAGAAAAGCTTCAGTTGCTTTTGAAGAGAAATGTATTTAAGAAAATGTTCCCTTAAGTTTTGAGATTTAAGCATGAGTTTTATATTTTCAGGGCATGAGATAAAACCTCACCCCAGTACATAGCTTGAGACACTGATGGAATTGACAGATATCATATGGATTCGGGATTTGGGATTTGACCCATCCCAATTGTATATTATTGGAATTGACAGATTTATACACATGTGCACATGTGGAGGACTAGGGAGACGCTTCTAGATCCTCATCGCTTAGATGGTACATTCCTGGGCGGAGATGTGCCTACGGACGGAGATGCGCCTACAGGCGGAGATGCGCCTTCAGGCGGAGATGCGGCTACGGGCGGAGATGCGCCTTAGGGCGGAGATTTGATTTTCAGAAAAAGGATTTCAGATTTCAGTTTTCAGTTTTCAGAAAAGAGTTTCAGAAAAGAACTTAGAAATATGGTTTTAGAAATAAGTACAAGAAAAAAAAAAGATTTTCAGAAAGAGTTCTCAGTGTTCAGATTCCCAGTAAACAGCTTTCAGAAACCAGATTTTAGAAACAGTTTCCAGAAACCGGAGATTCGAAGCATGATTTTAAAAAGATAAGTTTTATTAAAAAGGTTTTCAAACTGAGTTTCAGAAAGTAGTTTCTCAGAAAAAGTATTTTCTAAAAGCATGACATGGTAGAGTATGGTTTACAAATCATGCATATAAATCATGTATTCTAGTAGTGAGATGCACATAGTTGATGTTAATGCATGATAGTGTGACCACATTCATTAAGTATATAACAGACGTTTATATGAATCATATGTCTACATACAATGAGTATTTTAGAAAACATTGATGTATGATAATATGATATGATGACATGATCCTATATATATGAATACGTGACTGCTAATAGTATGAGAATAGAAATAATGTTTTATATTACCGATTTGATGATATTTCAATGACATAAAAGAAAGATAACTATATTGAGTGTCCAAACCAAACTGGCAAAGAATGAATAGAAAATTTGAAAGATAGCTGAGTAGCGCAGCAAAAGCGTGAAAGATTTTTGATGAGGCTGTTAATGATATTGAGACTTGACACGTATATTATGAATATATGAAAACATAACTAGTAAACAGAACCTAAGATATGTGTGAGCAAACAATTGGATTTAATGTTGTAGTTTAATATAATTCGTGAGTTCGTACTTTGAGTACTTATTCCCAAAATGAGTTTGACTCGCGCAAAATCAAATCGTTGTTTGAACATTGGATGGTCATTAATTTTCAGATTAATTAATTGGATTAGATTGATTGATAACATGCTTTGTGTGAATACATGGATGCGTTGTATGAATAATGCATATCGGATGGATATTAGATGGGTGAGGGCAATTTTGGAAATTATTGTAATAAATTTAGAATTTATTAATTGGACCTGCGTGTCCAGCCTATTACCTATTGACTATGTGTATTTCTTTTCTCACTTATTCCCCTCAATGTAAATGAGGTTTCTTTAGAAGTGTTATGTAATCGGGTAGAAGTAATACTTGTGCTAGCGGGAGAGAGGAAATGGAGAGATTTGTTCTAGGAACAATCTGTTAAGTATCCATCCGCATATCATTATTATTTTAGTTATACGCGCCTTATTATGTTTTTAGAATACATGTTTAAGGGTGTATGATGATGAGACCTTAACAAAGATAATAAATTGGTTACCAATTTACACGAAAAACCCTCAAAACATATTAAGCGTTTTTCCTTCCATTGAGTGATTCTTACTCATTATCCAAGACTGACACTGGTTTGTTGGCCAAAGTCAAGACCTTTGTCCGTCGTGGATGTGTTTGAATCATGAAGGCTTTGTTCCTTATCGGTGTCTTGTCCAAGTTGTGATCTGTTGGCCAAATCAAGATCATTTCTTGTCCATCGACATCGAATACGAAGTTTTGCAAGGTCAATGGGTTCAGCTTAACTAAGATCATTAAGTTTGTTGTGCCAAAGCCAAGGCTTAGTTGATTCAGAGGAAAAAAGTTAGGGAATATATTAGATATATTGGCATATATAAGATATATGTTTCGGACTTGTATGTCCTCCTACTGGATCTAGGAATTGGATGGGATCCAATTGATCTTAGAGATCAACCTAGTTAATTTTCATACAATTTGTTGACCAAAGTCAAGATTGTGTGTTATTTAATGGGATCCTAGCCCACTAGGAAACTAGGTTTCCCGAGTACTCAACAGAGGGTTAGAGGCTCGCCGAAGAATAGTGGGAGGCAAGTATTAAATTTGAAAATTTCGTTTAGATACTTGCCATATGCGCTCATTTCATTATTCATCAAAATAAACATATTAGTTGGACTAATATTTAGTCGTTGTTCTAATTAAACAATTGGACTGTATTCAAACTAATTCAATTAATAGTTGATTTTATAATTAGATTATAGTCATCAATATAATTGAATTTAACCAATTAAATTATAGTTGATTGTATAGTTAGACTATAGTAATCATTATATTTAATAGTACCTGAAATCAATGATTTGATAGTTGGACTATTGGAATCAAGATAATTGAAAGATTAGTGTTTAAAATATAAACCTGGATGAAAATGTATTTAAACAGCTTTAATTTTCAAATTGGGAATAATACCTCAGGATAGCCTTGAGAACCGAGAAGTTACTTTATTTGATAAAAGTGACGTCTTGGGCCTAAGCCCAGAGTTAAGCAAATAGTAGAGCATGATCTTTGGAAGATTCATGTGATGATAACTTTAGTGCTTAATCCTTTATGCTTGCCGCAATGACTCCTTAATTTCGTCATCATAACTAAGGATTAGATCCTTAAACCATGATGTTGAAATTGAAGGATCTTCATAGATCTATACTTAGATCTTAGAAGCATTAATTGCAATAGAAAACTCTTTGAGAGTTAATGGCTATGCTCAAGGAGTCAAAGCTAAAGTTTGCAATAAGGCAAGAACCGCAAGACGAATCTTACTTCGATATTCTAGAAGGCCAAGGCTTGGCCGAAGGCTTCTGTGGTGTGAAAAGGGGCAAAGGCAAAATCATCACAGTCTTCTAGGAAGACAAATGACATATCCCAATATGTCTGCCTAAACTGTGGCAAATGGAGTCACTGGAAGCGTGACTGTCGTATGGAAAAGGCATACATGAAGGAAGTAAAGGCGGGGCAAGGCTCCGGCTTCAAATATATTTGTCATAAACTTGTTCACAACTAGTATTAAAATTGGATTTTAGATACAGGATGTGGTACATAAATATGTACTGGTGTGCAGTATCTGCTGATAGCAGGATACTAACTTCAGTTGAGATTTACCTACGAATCAGAAACGGGACGACAGTCACTGTTTTAACCGTAGAAACCTAAGTTTAAGAACTACCATTCGGGTATGTACTTGAATTAGGAAAATGTGAGAATGTAACTAGTTTGCCTAGAAACTTTATCTCTATATCAGGGTTTAACCCGTTGCGGGAATACCTTTATATTCTAGAACACTAAAGTATTTTATTTTATACAGATGATATTGAGATAAACACGTTAGATGTGAATAACAGTATTTATATTTTGAATATAAATAAGTCTCAAACGTATAACATGACAAACAAATAGCTCAAACTGATTTAATCAGTTGAGACTTATATGTGGCATTGTTGTCTGGGACATAATTAAACAAGACTCGTATATCCACACTTTTGAAGAGTGGTACTAGGACAGATTTGATTCCATTCAAATGAAGTTTACGAATCTAGTTTATTGGGAAAAGTGCCTAAAACACCTTTTACTTGGTAAAAAGTGTAAGTGCCACCGATCTGTTAGCCCTCGTTCATAGTGACGTAAGTGGGCCCATATCTAGCTAGGCTAGAGGTGGATATGAATATTTCGTGACCTTTACGGATGTGGCATCGCGTTATGGTTATGTGTTTCCTTTGAAACACGAATTGGAAACTTTTACATTTTCGACACGAAGTAGACAAACAGATCGGCTAAAGTATTTAACATCATGATTGGACCGTGATGAAAATACTTAAGCAATAAGTTTCTCAAATACTTGAAAAAGTATAGTATTCTTTCAATGAGGACTCCTCCCGGAACACGTCAATTTGACGGTATGTCCGAACAGAGAAACCGAACCTTGTTGGACATAGTAAAGTTAATCATGAGTCGCTCTGAGCTACCATTTTCCTTCAAGGGATAAGCATTAAACAATGCAATACTTATTTTGAATAAGGTTCCATGAAAATCTGTTAGACAGAATTCATATTATATATGAACAGAAAAGGAACTGGGTTTTCTCATTCCTGAAGATTTGAGATGCTAGGCATAAGTTTGGATGATACCAAACTGGAACCCAAATCGGATAAGTGCCTAATTGTAGGTTATCCTAGGGAAACCAAAGTATAGTACTTATACAACTCACAAGAGAACAATGAAATTGTTGCTCACCATGCGGTTTTCCTAAGAAGAATACCTATATGCAGTGGTAAGTGGGAAGATAGTAAAACTCGATGAAAATCGGAGTAATACTGTTACTGGCACATATTCCTTAACGGAACATAAATAGTTCATCAATGATGAAACTATACCAGTAATCTTCGAATACATAAGAACCGCGTAGGTCGGAGAGATTCAGAAAACAACCTGAGGTATGAGTTTCTGATCTCACCTCGTAAAGATGACAATCCTGTTGAGGAATACGAACTAACTACGTATGAGGAAGTGATACAAGGTATCGACTCCTTATTATGGCAAAAGTGCCATGATGTTTGAAATGGAATCCATATACATCAACTAAGTTTGGACACTAGTTGAAGTACCGCAAGGCATTGTGTCTATAGGTACTATATAAGTCTTCAAGGAAGACATATATGGATGGCAACATACCAATGTACAAAGCTAGGCTTGTAGCGAAATGGTATCGTTATCAATATTGTGTCGATCACGAAGAAACCTTTTACTTGTTGCCACGGTAAATCCATTTAGATAATGCTTGGTGATGTTGCATATTTCATTTATGAAATATGGCAACTGAATGCCAAAACCGCTTTCCTTAACAGAAACCTTTTGGAGGATGTTTATAACATCCTGACAGTTTTGTCGTACCATAACTAGCAAACAAGGTTTGCAGGTTATTCGATCCATGTATGGATTGAAGCAAGCATTGGGTTTTTGGAACTATCGTTTTGATGTAATCATAATAGTATATGATTTAATTCAAAACGAATACGATTCTTGTGTATATAAGGAGGTTAGTGGGAGCGCACTGACAATGAATGTCCTAAGTAATTCGGCATATCATTTCTTGGAAATGATATTCCCATAATACAATCGGTGAAAGCTTGGTTTTCGTGAAAAATTCTCCGTAGAATTCTTTGGAGAGGCAACCTTTATTCTAGGAATAAAAGACCTACTGGGATAGATCTAAAAGTAGTCCGCACTCTCTGAGAACTCGTACATTGATAAATGTACGCGATCTGATGTCACATGTGCTTTGAGCATATGGAGTCAAAATCAGGCCAATCCATGTGATGGTCACTGGATTGAGGTTAAGAATATCCTTTAGTATCTTAGACGAACTAAGGATGTTGTCTTATACTATGGAGAAGAAGAACTTGAAGTGACTGGATTCACCGTTGCAAGTTTCCTAACCGATAAAACGACTACAAGTCGTAATAAAGGTACTATAAAGTTTAACGGAACCGTGAGCTAGAAATCTTCCAAGAAAGATACTGTTACCAAATAAACAACAAAAGCGGGCTATTGCTGCAGTTGAGGCAACAATAGAAGCCTTTTGGATCTATAATAATCCTAATCAGATTAGGAATAGTTTTGTTAGCAGCTGAGCTAGGCTACAGCACAGTCTAAAGAATTAATGGTCTCATCAACGATCCAGATATATACTTCAATTATTCATCTGATTTGTTCGGATCATACATCGTGGTGATGTGATGATCGAATAAATCGCATCAGATGATAACCTTGAAAATCCGCTGATGAAAGCCTTTTCTCAGCAGAAGTTTGAGCGAACCGTACATAGTTCAGGTGTAAGACACCTGAGTGATTGGCTATAGGCCAAGTGGGAGATTGTTGGACAATTATGACCCATAGCATCATTATTTGTACAGAACATGGTGTTGTTGTATAAATTAACTATGTGACAAAGTAAATTGCTCTTTTATCATTTGTAATTGGATTACCAAGATATATAAATGATAGAAGGTTCTTATGATTAGTTCTGGATTGAGATGATATGAGACAGTGTCAATCCACGAAGGTTTAATCATTAAATATCCCTAGTCGTAGTATTATCGAGATTGGACATCGATAATGCGGAATAAATTAGTATTACACTTGTGCGCGTTGTGGGAGCATAACGGCATAGTTCTCATATATTTGGGTATTGGATACTCATAAAAGTGTAATAGGAGGTTGTGTTTTACCGATGCTATGGAAAACAGCTTCGCTCTGGATAGACCCCATGGAATTCCATTGGTAGTATAACTATGTGTCTATGGAAGTCCGAATCAGAGTAGGTGTATTTGGTCTTAACTTGAGACTTGCATCTCTAATACTTGGGACAATCAATATACTTTGGTTTTGGTCGTCCTGGGCTTTAAAAGGTTTTGTGTACTCTTCTTTTAGGCATATTGAGAATCGTATTGTATTGGGTGTGATGTCAAGATGGAAGTATCACTTCAGTTATAATGGAAATGATGATCACGTAGGATACGGAACTAGCACTCTTAAGTACTGCATTCATCGGGATAATATGACTAGGTCATGTTTATCCGATTATAGAGACTACTTACCAGACATCCGATATGTGCTTCGTACGGGGCAGACACTATTCCAGCCCCAGGCCTTGCACGTGAACATCCGATACTGGATCCTAATACATAATAATACATATGCTACGCCTGATATAGATTATAATATTCCTTTAAGCATATTTCTGGAGAAATGGGTAGGCACGGTGCTTTGCTAGAAGCCAACCATGTCTTGTAAATCGGTAAAAATGTAGTACTAGGTACGTACGTGTTCGGATAGTACGATGACCGGATTTACTGCCAACATATCCGGGGATCTCATGGGTCGCTTCCCGAAGATTCACCGATGACGTATGACTCGCACTTAATTAATCTGGGATTAATTAGAAGATAGAGAAAATTAATCTGGGATTAATTACGGAGATATTTTATATAGGATAAAATATTATTTAAAGATAGAGAACGATTAATTTGAAATTAATCGATAAAATAATATATTCGATATCTTATACGAAATTGGATTTCGACGCGGAATTAAAATCGGATTTTAATTCGGGCAAACGAGTTAATTTAGAATTAATTCGTTGGCGACGTGAATAGTAATTTTGCTAGACATAATTATTTAATTAAATTTGATTTAATTACGTCGCAACGGAAAATTATTTAATTTGGAATTAGCGAACCCGAGCCCGGGAGTGTTTGCTGGCGCACTCGCATTTCAAATCGAGTGGGGCCCACAAGTCACATCTAGCGTCAAATCATTAGTCACTTTGAGTGATGTGAATAGTGATGGTTGTTGTTGGAAGAGTGTTTAACACTCAAGTAAGACTTTTGTAAGGCATTTACCATTTTAATTTATTTTATGGTATTTGACTTTTGAAAAAGTGTATTAGATATACAATTCTTAACACACCAACCACATCATCTTCCTACACTCTCTCCTTCTCTCATAGAATCGGCCAAGGGCCAAAATTCTTCATTCTTTCTCCTTCAATGCCGAGAACAACAAGGATGAACATGGTGATTTTTGTGGCAAAAATTAGCAAGAGCTAGCACTCAAAAGAGTCTATACGAAGGTGATAGGGAAACTCATTCGTGAGCAAGGAATCACCACACAAAAGCTTGGAGCTTGAAGAACACTAAGAAGACCACCATGGAAGCTTGGCCGAATGCACCTTCAATGGAGGAGCCAAAATTTTGTTCTTCGATGCATCCAATCCGATCAATGTAAGTATGATTCCGCTATACTTCTTGATGTATTCACATGGTTTTCATTGCTTGAATGATCCTTGGGACTAATCTAGAAACCAACAGCGCACACATCAAGTAACACAACTCATAGCACAATTTCTCATACATAATCATATACATGACAAACACTTCAAGCCATCATACAAATACTCATATATATACATATATTTCAAACATATAAATACACATTACTACGAATTCAAATACCATACCCTTTAATAGTCCTCATATCTTTTACTTATCGATCAAACATACTTAGTTTTAGATTTCTATCTGAAAACCTTTGATGCAAAAACTTATTAATTAAACATATTCGTTCAAGAAGTACTTAACTTATACTCATTCCTTATCACACTTAACATTTCCAATCTCTATATAAATAAATCGCATGTATGAGACAATAACAATTTATTCATATAACGTACACATAGAAAAGCTAATATCAATTCTGGAATCATGACTTATTCCATTTACCAATTACGTATATCCAACTTATACATATCTTATCATCATATGCATATACGAATAAGTTTTTATATACTTATAAATATACATATTCGTTTACATACACGTATATATACCATTACAGGTTCATATACTTACGACATCCATACATACACATAAATATTAAGCTCATCAAATATTTTACCTTATATCATAACATTAACAAAAAACTAAATATATGGTGGTCGATTAACTTAACTATACATGAACTCGAACTTTATTCTCAAAAGTATCTCTTAACTATCCTCGTCTTAACTTTGGTAAATTTTCGGATCTTTCTGGGACAACCAAATCAAGTCTGATTTCAATGATTTTAGTTTCAATTATCTTAAAATATCATTAAAAACTAATCCAAGTCATCGATTTAATTAAATCCTCAGTTTACGTGTTTTTGGAAAATCTTCCGAAAAAATTTTCTCAAACGCTATAGAAGGGTCATGAACCCTTCGAACCTACCCGGATTTATCTAAACATTATCTTAACATCTTATATATCTCATATCTGTCATTACGATAAAAAAAACACATCAATACACAAAAAAACCCACATTAATCGGAAACTTACGTAATTTATCGGATCGATCCAATTCGTTTCATTTTCCCTCGGATTCAACCAAATACACATTGTCAAATTACTCATTCTAAAACAATTCAATTTATATCATTATGATACTCCGCGAAGCTACTAGATACATCCGAATATTTAACGATAAACTTGAATGTAGCGAATTTTTACCATGAGATATTATCGAGATATTGAGGGCATATACAGATTCCAAACGATCCCACGAACGTGCTAGAATCGATGAAATTCCAATCGGAGATACCGTTCATTCGTGGGTCACTATTTACCACTGTTTTCTCCCTCGTATCACTTGTAATCGTGTACGAAATGAAAAAAATCATCCCTGCCAACTTGTAATACTCTTCGAGAGTTTCGATTTGGCGGGTGGCTCGGGTAATGAAATGAAACGATGAGCCATGATCGGGGTACCCCATTCAGCTTGTCTCTCTCTTCTTCTCGTTGTTGCCGGCATTCTAAGGCTGCCACCAACACCACAAGACTGAGGGGTTGTCGACACACCCCTTAGGACCGTCGCACCGGCTGGTAGGCCGTCGGCTTGACCATGGGATTCTCAAACGTGTTTTTGGAGATTGGGGGTCAGGTGGGGAATTTTGTAAGGTTATGCCATGTTAGTGAATTCTGCAAACCTTGAAGTTTTTTAAAAATTATACTTTGACCCCCGTGAAATTACAATTAGATCCTTGTCATGAGGCTTTCTCAAAAATACATATTTTGGAAGCCTTTCTTGTATAAATTTCGAAAAGTGTTCAACATGAATGTTGTTCATCTCAGGAAAAAATACAATGGTTAAAGAAGCATCTCAATCAAATTTTTTTTGCTATTTTTATAGCCAATATAATAAATTTTTACTAGTATAATGATATAAACATGAATCGCGTAACCGGTTCTTGAAACCACATATTTTCTAATGTGATGAAACTTCACTTTAAAATATTACGACCTATTTTACATCACATAAGATCTTATTCGAATATTATCTCGTTCCAATTTCTTAACTTTAATTCAAAAATCTTCCAACACGGTTTCGAAAAACCCAGGATATTACAAAAGATAAACAAGATAATTTACAATATGCGATTTAAATCAAATATTTTGATAAATGAGTAATGCATCTTTTTATTAATAATAAATCATTTTATTTACTATACATGAAGCTCTATAGCATATTTTCCAACAGCCACCGATATGAGACACATGGAATGATTTAAGGCAGCACTATACCTCTCACAAGCTCTGACTGTAAACCTGTTTGGGTTCAAAATGGTTTCTTACTAATTCAGTATAATATTCATGCTTGAAGGAGATATCATCACATCTTATAATGCAATCACATATAAGACAACTTATATAATATACACAATAGCGCAAACATGAATTATAAAATCAATAAATAAGAATCCATGAATTATTACAATATTCACAAATAATAATGAAATGAGTCTAGACAAGCATCATACGAGCTTGGTCTCAGAGAGGTCGATCGGACATGGCCATTGTAGGTCAGACTTGAGAGCAGTCTGGTAGGGCATATCACGTACTCAGAGGCACAAAATCAAAGTGATAGTAGATGAAACAAATGATAGACACTAAATAAAAATGATTATAATAATGTTATAACAAAATTTATCACACCCGTCCCCTTAAGTAGGGTAAGGGTGAGACAGAGACTGGAAACGGACGGAGTTCCCCATGTAATATGGACTAATCCTCCAAATACAAAGGAAAAATCTAAACTAGAAATATTATCATAAAAACAGGATCTCCATGATCCAACTCAAAAGAATATCCATGAAGAAAATGAAATATCTTGAGTATCAAATAAAGGCTTAATGTCTACAACCAAATAACAAGTTCTCCCAAAAATGACAAATCTAGAATAAAGTCTCAAAATATAATAAAGACGCTCTACTGTTGGCACAACCTTTCTCTACTGGCAGGAAATGATGATGAAACAGCAGATGAAAACATATATACTGCATACTTTTGAAAACATCAATGTTACAGGCTTATCCACGCACCTGTCGAGCTGACTGCAGATAAAGGAACTATGCAGCAGGACCGTCCCCGCTTATGGTATCATGATCACCAGGATTTCTACGAAAATTGGGAGTTTCCCCAGTGAAATCACCACCAAGATATCCTTCTCACCGAGATCTACACTTTTCCTAAAAGACCCGATCGAGAACGGATCCGAATCGGACGGATTGGGGCCAAAATCTCTTCTTCTTTTTTTCTCTCTTTTTCCTTTCTCTCTCTCACTCACGGCTGTTTTCCTTTTTTTGTCCTCTTTTTTTGTGGCTGCTGGATGCTGGAATAGGGAAAAGGTGTGTGTGTAAATAGGGTTTATTTTCTTTTTATAATATAAGACAATTATCAATTGTCTCCATAAACTTGTCTTAACCTCATTTTTAATTCAAACTTTAATAAACCTAATAATTTAGCCCCTAAATTTCAAATACACCAAATTTAATAAATTAAAAAATAGGCAAAAATAAATTGGGGTGTTACAACTCTCTCCATCTTAAAAAAAATTTCGTCCTCGAAATTCATATATTTGAGGCAAGCGAATCTTCTAACTAAAGAGGAATAAGGTTCCCCGACATAAGAATTAACCTCCTTATCAACTAGAGATGCCCTAGAAGGTTGCCCAAAATTTTCTATCCTATGAGTACGGACTCGACCTGCACCTCGAACTCTAGAACGCGGAGGCATCTGAAAACACATGAAAGATGTCAACCGCTAATAGACATAGAATGATCGATTAAGAAAAAATAATTTTCTACAGAATCTATGAACCTAGCCCTCTGATACCATTAAGTGTCACACCCGTCCCCTTTGGTACGGTAAGGGTGAGACGGAGACTGGAAACGGACGGAGTTCCCCCTGTAATATGGACTAATCCTCCAAATACAAAGGAAAAATCTAAACTAGAAATATTATCATAAAACATGATCTCCATGATCCAACTCAAAAGAATATCCATGAATAAAATGAAATATGCTCAGTATCAAATAATGGCTCAATGCCTATAACCAAATAACAAGTTCTCATAAGAATGAAAAATCTGGGAATAAAGTCTCAAAATATAATAAAGACACTATACTGTTGGCACAACCTTTCTCTACTGGCAGGAAATGATGATGAAACAGCAGATGAAAAGAATGATCTACTAATCTGCTAAACCTCAAATATTAAAGAAAAGGGTAAGCTCACGCTTAGTGCAATGGATCACAGCTTAATACCGTGGATAAACAAGTAACAAAGCGGATCGAATAAGTCTTTCATAATATAAATAAATACATAAAGCATTAAATCCATATATCAATATTTGCTTGAAATCATAAATCTCATTTCTAATAAAACACATTCTGCTCAAGAATATCTGTAAAAATAAGTTGTTCATTCATCTATATGCACACTCTCGTGACAATACGGCAAAGCTGGCAACATGAGGCATCCTCATGGCTATAACTGGCATCCGGAGCAAAAACTGGCAACATGAGACCTCGTCGCACGACAAATAAACTGGCACATATAAGTACACGGGGTGCATCCTAACATAAAAATTATTTCTAAAACACATGCTCATATATCTCAAATCATGCAATTTTCTCATATATCACAAATACATGATTTCAATATAATCAATATTCGATCTATACTCTATACCAAAATATAAAGTCTCTAAAACAAAATCATTTAATGCATTATCTTGAAAATTCGTTTAAGAAAACATATATACAACATACTTTTGAAAACATCAATATTACAGGCTTATCCACGCACCTGGCGAGCTGATTGCAGATAAAAGAACTATGCAGCAGGACCGTCCCCGCTTACATTATCATGATCACTGGGATTTCTACGAAAATTAGGAGTTTCCCGAGATGAAACCACCACAAAGATAGCCTTCTCGTCGAGATCTACACTTTTTTCTAAAAGACCCAATCGAGAACGGATCCGAATCGGATGGATTGGGGCTAAAATCTTTTTTTTTTCTCTCTTTTTCCTTTCTCTCTCTCACTCACGCCTGTTTTCCTTTTTTTCCCCTTTTTTTTTTTGTTGCTGTTGGATGCTGGAATAGGGAAAAGGTGCGTAACACCCCAATTTATTTTTGCCTATTTTTTAATTTATTAAATTTTGTTTATTTGAAATTTAGGGGCTAAATTATTAGGTTTATTAAAGTTGGAATTAAAAATGAGGTTAAAGACTAGTTTATGGAGACAATTGATAATTGTCTTATATTATAAAAAGAAAATAAACCATATTTATACACACACACCTTTTCCCTATTCCAGCATCCAGTAGCCACAAAAAGAGGAACAAAAATAATTTGGGTGTTACAAAGTTCCAACAACGATAAATGAAATGCAATAAAGGCAATCAGATAGGCTAAAACATGCATTCAGTGGGCCTGGCCCTAAATGCCTAGCTGAATATATTAGTATAGGGCCCGACCGGACTTGGTTAAAATCAGGCCAGACATACTGTGCAACCTAGAAATATAGAAACATGCGCACGCAAACATAGATACAGTAAACAAGTATTCTAGACACATTTATAATGAGATGATCATCTTCAATGGTATGTGGCATTGTATCCTGAGCACAGACCATATTATCGTCCATTCGGACTTAGCTATGGAATTTACATCCGGATTTTCATCCTATATACCACGAGGTCACACGACCAGATATAAATCATGTTTGGCCAGACATATTTCATGTAATAACTCATTTGTTTCTATCAAATTTTATTCTCCTTATCACAAACAAACCTAAACTAATCAAACCCCACCATTATACTATCATCACCAAATATGTTTTATTGTCTCCTAATCCAAACAAAGACACCCAACCACCTTAACCACCACTCTTATCATCACCCAACTTATTCTATCAAAAATAATGATAACATTAGAAAATGTTTCAGACAGTTGCTTATGAGAAAGAGAGAGATGAAAGCTTTAAGAGAGAGAGATGAAAGCTTTGCACGAAATGGTTGGGTGCAGTGTTTCTCATGGCTATGCAAGAAGTGTACGAGTTGTAAGTTTAGAGGTGAGGGTGAGGAGTGTGTTGAAGATATTCCAGAGAGTTTAAGAGAAATTTCACGGATTTTTAGATAGAGAAACCGAGACTATTCGAGAGAGGAATGTCCAGAAGAGAAAGAAAGTGCATGGACAGAGATAGAAAAAGGCTTTTCTATGTTGTCTAATCTCTTTTTCCAGCGAGTGACCATATTTGGAGAATCCCCTCGACGAGACGAATCCAACACCATTGGATCACCACCGAGACTCCCATCTACGCGCCCTCACGTGCGTCACACGCCTCACTGAGTCGCCTACTTCACGCGCCCATGTTCCACTATACGTGTACGACACCTCCCAAATCAAAATCTTTCTCTCATCGAGATACGCAAATTGGACACATCGTTTGCCCAAATCGGACCTTCGGTTGTTGAGAAACAAGTAAAATATGATACTTATCGTTATTTAATCGATTGTCGGTAACCACCATATTTCAGTCCTCACCACCACCATCACCAAGATCCTTAAGACGTTTGCTGACCAGAGGTTCCTTCGTTGTTAGATTTGGAGGTCATTGCAGCTTGGTACATGATTATTACTATTTTATGGGTGTAAATATTAGAATTTGGAAGTTTTGGACTTAATTGTATATTTACATGATTAAGATGGTAAATTTGTAAATCCTGATTTTCAAGGATTAATTAGTAATATCTGAAAGTTTTAGGACTATATGAACATAGTAGTAAAATTTAGGGCTAAAATGAAAATTTAGAAAGTTTTGGTAAATCATAAATTTGGAAAAATTGAGAGACCTGATCATAATTTTATATTTTTCATATTCTTAGCAATGATATATACATATTAAAGACTTTTGCATGGAAAGAGGTAAGTATAATGCACGATAATTCCCTTAACATAATTGTTTGTTGATTGATTTTCCAATGAATTTTTTTTTATATATTGGTATAATTATAACCCTATATATATATATATATATATAAATATATATATATATATATATATGTTTTTGGCGGTATTTTCAGGTCCTATGATATTTAAACAGTACGGCAGAAGTAAAAAGATAATTCCCTTCTTGGTCAATCATTCATGCCGATCCAACCACTAAAAGCCAAACAGTAAGTGGCCGAGCACTTTATGATCGGTAACTGAGCACTTGGATTCAAATAACCAGGCAATTATCAGATCAACAACAGCGTTCTCAGTTCAAAGGACCATTATGACCGACCTCATGAAGACCAATCATATAGCAAGATACGCTCCAAAAGATGACATCTTGTTTTTTCGGACAAGATGATAAGTAATCCTACTTTCATAGGGTAAACTGGCGAGTCAGAGTCCTAGTAGGATAAAGGAAGTGAAGGTAGTTTTCAACTAGGAATCCTTATAGGAAGAGAAATCTGATTTCTTCACTATTATAAATTGAAGGGAAAACATACGAGAATGGGAGGAGAATCATTATCATCAAACTTGTAAACGCAAGAGATATCAGATAAGCATATCTCAATAATAAAAGTATCATTCGATTTGTGCCCGTGGGCGTAGGTTGGATCTAATCCGCCAAACCACGTTAAATCTCTTTGTTGATTGGCGTATTTATCTGTCTTTTGCTAAATTTGCTTTTGGTTCCCCCATAATCGAATAAATTCACTATTAAGGGAGGATTGTCTCGGGAGTAATATTCCCATATTGCCCTGAGACCAAAATCAGCCGTCAACAGTTGGCGCCGTCTGTGGGTAACCCAATAAAGCAACTCGCGTAATAATGCGATGGTAGAAGGTGGAAATCACCGGTCGTCAGGGAGTTCAACAGCAGACTGGATGGAGAAGATAAATATGAGGAAAGATAGGGAGGAAAATCAAATCCTTTTGAAATCCATGATAGATCGACTGGAGAAGATGGAAGAGATGAACAACGAAAGACTTGACGCCGGAACCAGTCGGAGAAGAGGTAAAATAGCGGAAGGAAAAAAAATGTTGTAGACATGAGTGAAGACGATGAACCCAGGAGAAGAGGCCCCTACGGGATAAAGTCCATAGTGGTAGAAAAAGATTCACAAACAGAAGACACGCGGGAAGAAGAAGAGGAAGAAAGTCACCAGATTCCTCCTATGATAGCCCCTCAACACCAGAAGGGGAGATAGGAAGTATGGTGAGGCTGAACGGGAAATCTCAAGTCATGAGGAATGTCGTACCCTTGACAATAGACACGAAGAAGGCCGCAGGAGGCGACATGATAGCACATATTGCGATATGAGATATTGGTTAAGGAAAGAGATGGCCAAGTGGGGAGTGAACCTCAAAGCCGGTACAGGAGATGCCCGGGACGGAAAGGAGGAATCTCCCCTCACAGAAGAAATAAGGTCGGTAAAATTCCCAAGAAGATTCAACATGCTGTCCATGACGTCCTACAAAGGCCATACTGATCCGAAATCCCATATTGAAAGCTTTGTCCTATTGATGGAGGTTCAAGGAGTGGTAGGGGATTCCATTTGCAAAGTATTCCCCCTAACCTTGGGTGGATATGCCATTCTATGGTACAGAAGTCTAGCCCCATGGAGCATCGGTAGCTTCGCGCAACTTAGGAAGTCGTTTGTTCGGCACTTCAAAGGGGCCTACGTCCCTAAAAAGACAATTGAGGAATTAAGACTCATGAAGCAGAGAGATGACGAGCCCCTAAAGACTTTCATTGAACTATACCATAATATGGTGCTCGAGGTCGGGGGATATGAGTCCCTCGAGGCATTGGAAAGTTTAAAGGGGGCCTTAAGGGTGGGAAAGCTGTGGACTCACCTGAGGATCCAAGATACACCGGATTATGCAACCGCTCTGGAAATAGCCCGGAAGTTCGTTTCGTTGGAAAACGAGAAGAAAATCTCCTGAAGGGAGACAACCATCAGAGAGAGGACAATGAGGGCAGAGCCTCCCCGCAGGCCAGATAGGGAGTTCAAAAAACCACCCCCAAGGCGAAGGGAATTCAAGCCAATACCTCGGAATGACCGGGAAAAAGAGATCCCAACCCAAGTGAACCATGTGGTCAGGGAAGAAACATACATTCCTCTGAACAAACCACTGGGGCAAATCGCCATGAAGATCCAGGGAAAAGGCCTCTTGATAGAGCCTGACCTCAGGAGATTCCCCCCAATTAAGAGGAATAAAAAATCCTATTGCATACACCATAATTTGAGGGGACACACGATGGACAGGTGTAAAGACTTGCGGGAGCAAATGGAAGACCTGACGCGGAATGGGTATTGGAATAATTATATTGACCATGAAGTTATGGCGGCTAGACAGAGAGCACAGTGCCGACAAGTAAATGTCATCGCAGGGGGGAAGACATTGGCCGGAGATTTCAACCGGTCAAGGAAAAAACTATAGTCGGGCTCGGGGGTCGGAGGTGCTAGAAACAAAACAGTCATCGGGAATGCAAGGCGGTCGGTCGGTGCCAATAATGTTCACTGATGAGGATGCCCGAGGGGTGAGTTCCCCCCACGATGATGCGTTAATAATTAAAGCAACAATCAGCGGTTCAGAGGTACACATAATCCTAGTAGATCCCGGAAGTGCAGTAGATATAATCTACAAAGATGTTCTGGATGATCTTGGAGTGGAGTATACGATTTTAACCGACGATGTGACTCCCCTATATGGCTTCGGGGGCTCAACAGTCGTCCCATTGGGAATGATACAATTGGCAATGACGATCGGGACTCGTCCCCGAACTCGGACGATTATGATAAATTTCACAGTGGTGGACTACATGACCAGCTACCAAGTAATTGTTGGTTGGCCTTTCATGATGAAGACAAAGGCCGCAATGTCTTGCTATTACTTAAAGATGAAATTCTCCACCCGGGAAGGGATCGGAATCGTTTGCGGGAGTCAGAAGGTAGCCCGGAGCTGTTTTGCCACCCGCTCACGGGAAATCCTCTACATTGAAATGGGTACCATGAAAAGGCAAGGGAATGAAGACGAAGAATGAGCAAGTAGGAATCCGGGTCCTCGGCTAAATAAAGTTGCCCGGCTAGGGGCAGTCGAAGAATTAGAGGAGACAGAACTTTTCGGACTTGGGAAGAGCGTAAAGATATGGGGAGACTTAGACGAAACCCTGAAACAAGGCCTACTGAAGTGTCTAAAGGAGTACCCGGACATCTTCGCATGGGGGCAAGACGACATGCCCGTGATTGATATGAAGTTCATCAATCACCGCTTGGCAGTAAACCCGACACATAAGCCGATCAAGCAAAAAAGAAAAACCTTTAATCAGGAACAGTGCAGGGCAGTAGCTGCCGAGGTGGATAAATTGTTGAAAGCCGATTTCATCAGAGAAGTGAAATACCCGGAGTGGGTATCAAACGTGGTATTGGTGAAGAAATCTAATGGAAAGTGGAGGATGTGCGTGAACTTCACCGACCTCAACAAAGCATGCCCAAAAGACAGCTTCCCACTACCAAATATAGATCAGTTGGTAGATGCGACAGCTTGCCAGGGACTGCTAAGCTTTATAGATGCTTTCTCAGGATATAAACAGGTCAAGATGCATCATGCGGACGAAAAAAAGACTACTTTTGTCACCGTTCAGGGGCTTTACTGTTATAAAGTAATGCCCTTCGGACTGAAGAATGCAGGAGCAAACTTTCAAAGGCTGGTCAATAAAATTTTCAAGTCGCTCATCGGCACATCAATACTGGTATATGTTGATGACATGATAAAAATGTCAAAAGAGCAAGGACTTGACGTGGCCGATCTAAAGAAAACCTTTGAATTACTGAGGAAACATAATTTAAAGCTCAATCCGGAGAAGTGTGCTTTCGGAGTGCCTCGGGGAAGTTTTTGTGCTACATGGTAAGCTCCCAAGGCATAGAAGCAAATCCGTAGAAAATCCAAGCCGTATTAGACTTAAAATCTCCCAGGACGATAAAAGAAGTGCAAAGCCTAACTGGCAGGGTGGCCGCGCTCAATCGATTTATTTCCTGAGCAACCGACAAGTGCCACATCTTCTTCAAAATCATCAAGAAGGCAAAAAAGAAAGTCAACTGGACGCCGGAATGCGAGGAGGCCTTCCTACAGCTAAAACAGTACCTAATGCAGCCCCCGCTTCTAGCAAAGCCGCCCCAGGTGAGACCCTATACTTGTATTTCACAGTTTCAGAGCAAGCAGTAAGTTCGATATTAATACAAGAAGCCGATAAAGTCCAAAGTCCGGTGTATTATGTCAGTAAAGCTCTGTTAGATGCTGAGACCAGATATCCAGCACATGAGCTGGTCGCCTTGTCATTAATCACTTCAGCTCGGAAATTACGACCTTACTTCCAAGCCCATCCTATTGGGGTTTACACCGATTATCCTTTTGGGCAGATTCTGCAGAAACTAGAGGTCTCGGGCAGGTTAATGAAATGGTCGGTGGAATTGAGTGAACACGACATTTCTTACCTCCCAATGGTAGCAGTAAAAGGGCAGGCCCTGGTAGATTTTGTTGCTGAATTCACGGAACCCCAATATCTTGACTGTGGGGGAAGCCAAATGGGAGATGTCAGTAGACGGGTCTGCAAGCTCACAGGGCAATAGAGCGAGGATCGTGTTGAAAAACGATAAAAGTGAAGAAGTATTGTTCGCCTTGAGATTCGCCTTCGAGGCGAGCCATAAACAATGAGGTAGAATACGAGGCAATTCTGGCCGATTTAAGGCTATACACGGTGATAGGAGTCCACGACGTAGTGGTAAGAAGTGACTCTCAGCTGGCTGTTCAGCAGCTGAAGGGAGAATTTCAAGCAGGGAGCCGAGTATGATAGCCTACTTGGCTAAGGTAAAAAGGTTGGTGGAAAAAATGGGGAACGTACACTTTGAGCAAGCCGATCGAGAAAAGAACTGTGAAGCGGACTCCTTGGCACGGGTAGCATCTTCGATAAAGGCAGAAAATCCCAGAATAGTCACTCTAATCTACCTCCGAGGAAAAAACGTGGGAAAGCTCGAAGTAGAAGTATTGGATAAGGAAGGCGAAACCTCATGGATGCAGCCAATTATGAGATATTTGGAAACATGGGAGACACCCGAGGACAAAAAGGAAGCCGGAAAGCTAAAATTCAAAAGCACCAAGTTTTCCCTGATCGAATGGTGCTTTACCAATGGGCTACATGGTACCCCTCCTGAGATGTTTAGCGGAAGTAGAGGCTGATTATGTACTCAGGGAAATTCATGCAGGCATATGTGGGAGTCACGCCGGAGGACAATCGATTGCGTTTAAAGCTTTAAGACAAGGTTCTACTGGCCAACTATGCATCAGGATGGTATGAGAGTGGCCCGGAAATACGAATGACGCAAGAAGAATTCCAATATTCACCACTAGCCAGCAGAGCAGTTAACTACCCTGTCCAGTCCCTGGCCGTTCGCTCAATGGGGACTAGATATCATCGGACCGATGCCGAAGGGGCGAGGACAGATGAAGTACGCCATTGTGGCCATAGACTATTTCACCAAATGGGTGGAAGCCGAACCCCTATCCACCATCACAGAGAAGAAGGCTACAGAGTTTTTGAAGAAAATTATTATCTACCAATTCGGAATCCTTCAGGCCATCATCACCGATAACGGAAAATAGTTCGATAGCAAAGGCTTCAGGAAGCTCTGTGAAGACCTCCAAATCACCTTAAGATTCGCCTCACCAGCCCAACCCAAGTCAAACGGGCAAGTTGAGGCGACAAACAAAACCATTAAGGCAAATCTTAAAGCTCGGCTCGGATTCTGCAAGAGCTTATGGGTCGAGGAATTACCGTAAGTGTTATGGGCATACCGGATGACCTATAAAGATTCCACAGAGGAAACTCCATTTTCCTTATCATACGGATGCGAAACAGTTATTCCAGTAGAGATCAGAATGACCACCCACAGGGTCCGTCATTTTGAGGACGAACGGAATGAAGAACTTATCAGAAGTCACCTTGACCTGATAGAAAAACAGAGGGAGAAGTCGGCTATGAAGACAGCAATCTATCAACAAAGAATGACCCGCTTCTACAACAAAAAAGTTCAGACCCATGCCTTCCTTTCCGGCTACTTGGTACTGAGAAAGGTCACCCTGAACACCCGAAGGCTGGAGGAAAGCTCGTTAGGCGCCAAGTGGGAAAGGCCCTACAAAATTATAGAGGTGGTAAAGCTAAGGGTCTACATTTTAGAACAACTGGACGACACACGATTAAGGAAACCTTGGAATGACGAGATGTTGAGGAATTACTTTCAGTAGACTATTCCTTTTTCGCAGTAACTCGACAAGGGTTAGGAGCTCAATGTAAAGCCTCTTTCGAAATGTCCCGCAGAGAGTTGTAAGAAAGGTAGTATGTCCTCGAATATGAATAAAACTTTCTCTTTCCAATAAAGAAAATTTGCACCCTACTTTTTTAAATAGATTTGAAAGCCGTATTCAAAAATTTCGGGGATATACTCGATGCGGAGGGATGACCTGAAGTCAAGGCACCAAACTTGTAGCCCGCCAATCACAGATGCTATCATCAACACCACGGGCAGAAGTTCTCCGACCTGACTCATTTAATTTTTGAGGATCAGGACTACGTCAAGGGATGAATGCATGAGGAAGCACGTGAACTATTCGTGGTGGCATCAAATTACTTGCACTTAAGAGGGATAACTCGAGATAACAATCGCGGGGAGGGAGTGCCAAAGTGAGATGGCCGGCCAGGCCAGATTGGTAAATGCGACTACAGGAATCTGTTCCTATATATTTTACCTGCCCAATAGATCCGTGAGAAGCATAGCACGGGGATGGATGATACCCCCGTAGCGTTTTCTTGCTCCAGTGTTACCGAACATAAGGAGGAATATGCCTTTAATATTTTAGGCACTCTTTGATCCCTATTTCTTCGATCATTTGGATCCGAGAGAAGCATAGCACGGGAGGGATCATACCCCTTTGGCGTTTACTTGCTCCAGTGTTATCCAGCATAAGGAGGAATATGCCCTTAATATTTCAGGCACTCTTTGATCCATGTTTCTTTGATCATTCGGATATGAGAGAAGTATAACACGGGGAAGGATTGTGCCCTCGTAGCGTATGCTTGCTCCAGCGTTGTAAGGAGTAGCCCTCAAACAGTACACAAGCTCCATGGTGACCTGAAGTATAGAGGATGTGCCCTTACCATTCTAAACGCTCTTTGATCCAAATCCTGGTTTGCCGGGACTCTGAATTGAAAGATTCAGAATTGTGTTTTGGAAACCTCGGACAGGATGTTGTTTTAAGGAATCCGTGTTGTTGTTTACACTTTAATGTTTTACTTTGGGATAAGTGTCAAGTCACCCCCGCTTTTTAAAATTTTATTTTCCAAAGTGTTGTTTTTGTTTTTTACTGGTCTAACAAGGGGACGCCCCGTGCCAGATTTGGTAGGGCTTCAAAAGGTCGATTCACTTCCCTTCTAAGCAAGTCCCAATGATTATTCGGCTCGGGGCTGGATTTCGTTCCTCCGAGGCCACTTGGTTATTCGGCTCGGGGCTGGATTTCGTTCAGCCGAGGCAACTTGGTTATTTGGCTCGGGGCTGGATTTCGTTCCGCCGAGGCCACTTGGTTATTTGGCTTCGGGCTGGATTTCGTTCCGCCGAGGCCACTTGGTTATTTGGCTCGGGCTGGATTTCATTCTGCCTATGAGGCCATCATGGTTTCTCTCAGCTCGGGGTCGGGTTACATCCCACCGAGTCTATCTCTTTGAACTAGGGACGTAACATTCCCCCAGAGCCAAGTATCTCTCTCAGCTTGGGGTCGGGTTACGTCCCACCGAGTCTGTCTCTTTGGACTGGGCACGTAACATTCCCCCAGAGCTCGGGGTCGGGTTCCATCCAATTGATCTCTTTTTCGGCTCGGTTTATTCCCTCATGGCCAGACCTCGAGTGATCGTTGGTGGAATAGAAATCAGAGCAAATTGTGAAAGACTAAAAATGAGAGGAATAGAAACACATAAAATATTTACATAAATATGGATATGAAAAGTCATTACAGGAAAAGTGAAAAATGTCCCGTTCGAGTTACCCCTTATCAATCAGCTCGCGCAGAGGCAATTGGTTTTTCCTCGGTAGGCTCGGATGGCAGATGGCTTGGCTCGGTCTCGTATAGAAGTGCGGTAGCTTCCACATGGACAATCTGGGAGGCCCCGATAATTACAGCTTCGAGGGCCGAAGTAGGAGCCTCATGTCGTTTCTCTTCAGAAGTAGGACCCTCAAGTCGGTCCTCTTGAGGATCTTGGGGGGCCGGGGCAATCGAGATTGGGTCGGGATCCATTACTTCCTCGGGAGAAGGGGTAGCCATTTTTGGAACTCCTCCTGTGATATTTCCCCTTTACAGAAGCGAATGGCCGCATGGATGGGCCCCATATTCAGGTCGGGTAGTACCATCGGGATAATCTCAGCACAATCCCATACCCCCTCAAGACAGATTGCATCTCTCTCAGCCTCCAACTCAGCTTATTTTCTCTAAACTCCTCTCGGATCCATGCCATCTCTTCATCCTTTGCCCTCAATTTAGATTCGGCGCTGCACACTTCCACCTTCAAGATCCGGTTGTCAACCTGGGTGGCTTCCAATTCCTTCTTGGCCGCCTCAGCATTTTTTCTCTCCAGATAGGTAGCGGCCCTAAGAGTTTTATTTATTGTGTGGGCCTCGACTGCACCCAGCTCCAGATTTTTTATGCCCTCATCTTTATTAGTTAGCTCATCTTCCATTTTCGTAAGGTGGTTTTAAAGCCTCTAGGCTTGGCCACCCTCACACAGAAGGCTCAAGAGAAGATCCTTGTTCTTAGCTGCCAAATAGGTCGCCTGCCAAGAAAAAGTAGAAATTCAGAAATCAAATTAAGTAAAAATACAGAACGGGAATGAAAAAAGACGATTACTTTTGCCATCTGGGAGCACAAACCTGTAACCACGTCTTTAAGAGAAAGATCTTCGTATCTCAAAATCTTCTCTAAAGAGACTGCCTTTGCCAGTTCATTGAAGGCCGACACCAGGTGAGAAGTAGCCTCTCTGATATCCTGACCAAGATCTTATACGCCGAGAATCACGGCGCCTTTTTATTTTTTTGTAGGTGCCCTCCGGTATTTTCCTCTCTTTGCTCAGAGTCTATTCCTCTCTATCTCCCGAACCAGCTCGGTTTCCTCTACCCCAATCAGATGTCTCCTCTTTCTAGTAGGTCTTGTAGGGCTGGAAGGTCGGGCAGTGACTGTTAGCGATGCGAGAGGGGGGAGGCAAGCTTTGGGTAGCCGGTGGGGCTGCCTCTTCAGACACCCTTGTGGCCTCGGCAGTTGCCGGTCGTTTTCGAGAGGACCCGGCCCCATCGTGGCCAGTTTTCTTTGTTGCACCGACCAACTACTCGAGGTATTTCGGCCTCTTCGACATTCCTATAAAAAGCAAAGGTAAAAAGGGTGGTTAGTCCGGAATCCAAGTAATTTCAAGTCATCATCAGACCGAACAAACAAGGGGATTTGTTAGAAGGTTAGTAAGGCCTACCTATTCACCCCGGGACCTTCGGAGGAACAATCAGAATTAGGCCCGACTCGACAAAAGTCACGTCATTAACCAACTTCTTCCAATGATCGGCATATCACCGAGCCCAGCGCACCCGTGCCTGGACCTAATGGGAGACCTTGGGAGCGTCCCTCCAACAAGTTGAGAAGAGTCAAAGAAGTTAGAATTCTATCATGACATCAAGAGCAGGAACATTAAGGGTTAGATTCCTAACCTCCCGCTCTGAAGATATCCGGGACTGAAATCTCCTATTCGTGGGATCTCAAGACCTGCCCCCAATCTCATGTTGCCCAGAACCATAAATCTTTGAAGTTTTTGTTGGAGTTGGGGAGTTTGCCGACAACATTGAAGAGTCTGCATAAGCAGAGAGGTAGTACCAACCATGGTGCGTCCTTGGGTTGGCATTCAATCGATACAACCTTTTCACCTCTTCAAGAGAAGGTTCATCGAGTCCCGCCCGATGCCAAATCAAGCGCAGCCCGGCCAGGATCCTCCAACTGTTCAAGCTTAATTGACAAGAGGCAATCTCCACTCGGCCAACATCCAGGCGAAATAACATTGAAATGGCAGTCGGAGTCCGCACTTAAAAAAAGCTGGGAGTAAAGCCACCGAACCCTCATCGGGTTGACTAGCACGATCCAATAGGCCGGGGACTTCCAGGGCAATATCTATCAGAATGTCATATCACTGCAGGAGCAGCTCTCGGTCGTCTTCAGTTATCTTGGAAGGCTGATCCATATCTAAAGCCGAGTAGTTAAATTCACTGGGCTCTAGGTCCTTTCGTGGAATCCTTTGATGGTAAGTATCTTCTTCGACTTCAAAAGGGATGGGGGTAGTGTCGAGGTCCTCTATGGTTGATGCCCCCGAGCCCGAGAAGAGCTCTACGGCAGGGACATTCGAAGGTTCAGCAGGGATTGCCGAGGAAGATTCGTTGACAGAGATCCCTAATATTCGGGAAATAAGAAAGGGGGATCAGTCTATAACTAATTTCTAAAAATGGCCGGGGATTTCACAGTAATCCTAAACTATCTGGAAAAACTAAACCTGTGAGTTCTAAATGCCCTAGCAACGTCCATCAAGCCATAAATCTCTCTCTAGCAACATCGGCAAAAAACACAAAACCAAGAACAAACCAAGATGCCTCTAACTTATTACCCATCATCCCAGAAAGAACCAAACATGCTCCACACATTTAAAAAAAAACAACTAGCAGCAAACATAAAACAAGAAGGTCGTTCAAGAGACTTACTTGATCCTTCTTCTGAAGACTGAAAGAAATACGTTGAAAAGATTCGGTTGCACTAAATCGAACGTTGCACAGTTGGAGAGAAGGGAGTTCTTGCAATTGACAAAATTTTGCCAAACAGATGCAAGATGGTCGATTCGTCTTCTTACAGTCACGTCGGAGTATTTATGACCGTCAGATCATGAAAGGGTCTCGGATGTGAGCCATGTGTCGACTTCAGAAGTAATTTGACAGAGTTGAATGAGCGGTTGAGATTAGATGTATTTTGGTATCAGCAGTGAACGGTCAATTTTTTCTACCTTTTGGCAGGAAGCCGGCTGATTTTTGACAAGTGTCAATCTCGGAGTAAACCCTAGAGATGATTTGATGGTCATTTAAATAGATGTGATGGTTGCGCATCTCGAGAAAGAGTCTCTAAAGAGGCGGTGAAAGGATTTTGTTTTGGCAGGAGAGAGGAATCAGACCGAGCACCTTGGTTGAACCGAGGACATTATGGTAGCGCGTCAATAAAACTTCTCTTCACAAGAGTCAGCCATCACTCCGTCAGGAGGACTATTCTTTTTATATAGTTCTCGGCACCAACTTGTATACTCGTTGGAACCGAAACTAGGGGATAGATGTTGGCGATATTTTCAGGTCATATGATATTTAAACAGTACGACAAGAGTAAAAAGATAATTCCCTTCTTGGTCAAGATCATTAATGCCGACCCGACCACTAAAAGCCAAACAGTAAGTGGCCGAGCACTTTATGATCGGTAATCGAGCACTTAGGTTCAAATGACCCGGCAATTATCAGATCAGAAGTAGCGTTCTCAGTTCAAATGACCATTAAGACCGACCTCATGAAACCAAGTGTAGGCACTGCATTTTTACATATCAGCCCGATGATGAGTCTCGTATGGAGGCACTACCTCTTTAGTCATGAAATTCGCGGGAAACAGACGTTGGAAGGGTAAAGATGGAAATTAGCATTCGGTCGGATTAAACTCGCTTGTTTCGCTTCGGGTTCGCTTGGTGGACCTCTATTTAAAACACGTCTCACAAATTAAATAATTAAAACATTAAAATACACCTCACAAATTAAATAAATAAAAAACATTAAAACACATCTCACAAATTAAATAATTAAAACATTAAAATACACCTCACAAATTAAATAATTAAAACATAAAATACACCTCACAAATAAATTAAATCACATTCACAAATTAAATAAATCATATCTTTACTAAAAAGAAAAAATCAAATTAATTCCCCTAATTAAAGATTTTCCCCATCACATACTAAATTAAAATATCCCCTAATTAATACACAAAATTCTTTCCTTCTCCAACTAGGATTACTCCTCTCATTGCCTATAAAAATAACCCCTCTCCACACATTCAAAACCTGGCCGAATCACAAGAATAATCAAAAACAAAAATTCATCCCTCAACCCATTCAGCCTCGCTCTCTCCTCTCTCCCTCTCACGGCACAACAACAACAAAAATAAACCCTAGGATAGCATCTCTCTCTTCCGTATTCTCTCTCCTCTAAAAAACCCTAACTCTCGGCATCATCTCCTTCACCCACCAGCTCTCTAATCACTCGGCAGCCTCACCACAAACAGAACCCTAAACTCATTACACTGTCACTCAGTCATATCATCTCTCCTCATAGCCGACCCTTCATCACGCCCTAATAAGCCCTTCAGCCAACTCCATTCACGACAAAAAAAGCAACAAC